>PVIH01003789.1:136572-153059 GCA_004025045.1 Sigmodon hispidus
GAGAGAGAGAGAGAGAGAGAGAGAGAGAGAGAGAGGCATGTGTGTGGGGGGCCTGCACATGTGTATGTGTGTATGAGAAGGCTAAAGATTGATGTGGAGCATTGTCTTCTCGTACCTGTCCCCTTAATCAGTGAGGCAGCCTCTTTCAATGAAATTAAGGGCTCAGTGACATGGTTAGTCTCACTAGCCAGCTTGCTCTTAGGGCTCCATCTTTGCCTTCACAGGCTGGCACTGCAGGCTGCCTGCCACACCTACTCAGCATTTATGTGGGTTATAGGGATCTGAACTCCACTAAGCCATTTCCCTAGTCCTTGCTCTATGTGTGTGTGTGTGTGTGTGTGTGTGTGTATGTATGTGTGTGTGTGTGTGTGTGTGTGTGTGTGTGGTGTGTGTGTGATGTATGTATGTGAGGGTGGTTAGGCATACATGCCATAGCATGTGTTTGGAGGTCAGAGGTCAGCTAATTGTGGGAGTCAGTTCCTTTTTTCTACCATATGAGTCTTAGTTTGTCAAGCTTGGTACCTTTAACCACTGAACCATCTTGTCCCCCTCCCACCCTTTCTTTTATGTGGCAAGGACAAAACCCAAGTCCTTGGGCTGGCTAAGTAAGAAGTCTTCCATTGAGCTACATAGCTGCCCCTACTCCTTTTCACCTCAGGCTCTGGGGCTGGTATTACAGATATGCTCTGCATGCTCAGCTTGTTCTATTTCATTAGATGATGGCCCAAAGAGCTTGTAGGCACACAAAAATAAATAGATACTCACATCACCTTCCAAAGTGTTTGCAATCTACTAGGTAGATACTCAAAATGAAGAGAGTTTTGGATAATACACTACAAGAGACATAAAAAAAGGACTCTCGAAATCACTCCACCTTGAGATCTTTATCACTTAAAAAAAACACTGTAATCAAACCTATGAAATAGGAAATTTCCTCCTTTTTTGTAGAATTTCTTGAAACTTGGTCTTTGGAATATCACTGAGTTTGGATTGCGCAGTACATCACATCCAGTATCCAATTGGAAAAGATAAACAACACAGCCTGACCACACACAATGCAATTTTGATGGGATCTGCTGGACAGGTATGTCACCATCTGCCCAGGCGAGCCAAACCAAATGAGGCGCCGCTGCCAAGTCAAAAAGGAAGGGAACAGTGAAAGATAAAGCTACAGGCCAGCACCCCGGGAGACTGAGAGAGCGTTTATTAAAATACCACACTCAAGCTGGGATGGAGAAAAGCCCTCGGTTTGGGGCTCAACTACAAAGTCTTTGCAGAGAGGTTATTGCCCACCAGAGACTGTCTTCTTGGGATAATTAGGAGAAGAAAAGGCCACTGAATAGTGGGATTTGTGAGCAATACCGGTCCTGTGTCTGCAATGCTGGTCGTTCACAGAATGGGCTATGTGGGTTGGGACACAGCACACCGTGAATATGTGGATATGTGAAACTACAGACCCAGGGTTTCCTGAACAAAGTCAAAGGCCATGCCTTCAGATTGCCAGGCCAGAGGTTGTCTCATGAAAGAAGGGCCTGGGGAGGGCGGCAGGGCTGCCTGTGAATCCATCTCCTCCTCCTGACTGTCCCCTCCTCCTCGGTTCCTTTTGGATGGGGCACCTTGGTGGTTCTAACAATGTTTCTGCCAACACTCCTCAGAAATAGCCCTTTCTGTGACAACTGCCAGGCAGGGATCCGACAACAGCGTTGAACAATGGCGCAGAATATAATCCCATAAAGGAAACCAAGGACACAGATTCTTCTGTCCCTGGGGGACTAGAGGATAATCCTCCAGTCAGGTTTGTCTACATTTCTAGAGAAGCAGAACCAGAGGGAAGGGGGCTTTAAAAACTTCTCCCTGGGAGCCAGAAGTGGAACCACATATACCCTTCCCCATTTTCATCTGCCGTATTATCATGGCTTGTAAATGAACTAGTAGGAATATTTGCTAAGAATAAAAAGAGTTGAAAAGGAGAGGGCACTTGCTGTCCAAGTCCAAGGACCAGAGTTTGAATCTTTAAGACTCAAGTAAAAGCCAGGCATGGGAGCATACATCCGGAATCTCAGTGTTCTCATGGCAAGATGGGCGGTGGAAACGGGAGGATTCTGGGAAGCTCACAGGTGAGCTAGTGTGTTAGCGAACAAAGAGATTCTCAGCCTCAAACAAGGTGAAGGCAGACATCCGAGGTTGCCCTCTGATTTCATGGACAGTAGCAGGCAAGTAGCACACATGGGGGAGGAGGCACTAAAGGGACATAAGGAAATGGGGTGGAGTGCTCAGGGTAAAATATACACTGTACTCTGCATGTATGTGGACCACGACATGGATGCTCTCTCTACTCTTCCTCCACATTTTCTTGTTCCTGAAACATTACTTGCTAATCTTCATCCATGGCCATTTCCAGGGCTCACAGTGGTGTATGGGGAAGCAGGATCCAGATGAAGTGCTTGTATTGCACACCTATGCACGTTTCTCTCCTTCTGTCTTGCCTTGGAGGGATGGAGGAGGAAGAAGAGGAGAAGGGGGAAGAAAGAAATAAAAAAGGAAATAGAAGCGTATGTGTGTGAGTGTTCTGATTTATGATGTATCCTAAATGGACATCATCAGTAAGTCACTAGGACCAGGGGCATTCCTGAATTAATAAATAAAATTAATAAATAAAATTAATAAATAAAATAAAAATAAATAAAATTATACATATATACCAGACCAGAAAAACTAGTTTTTAATAATAGGCAGGAGAAAAAGACCTCACTTTGGGTGGGGGAGCTGGTCACCCTACAGATGCCACTAACAGGACAAAACCCTTTGGTAAATTTTTGATTTCTTCATTTGTACAAGTACATTTTATTTTTTAAATTTTAATCAAAGGGATGATAATTGTAAAATTCTTAAAAAATAGTTTTTTTCTCCAATTGTAAAAAATTAGTGTGAATGTCAGCTTAGCCCTCTGTTTGATCTGTGAGTGGCTGGTATGTGTAAATTTTGGCTAATTTTGTGCTTAAATTTGTACAAGCAGGACTCATCTTTTCATTTGAACAAAATTGTCCATATTTTCACTGCGGTGTTTGTCATGTCAGTGATAAGAGACAACTAATGGTCCTTGCCAGCCTCTCAGCTGTGGTCACCTGTTTGAGCCTTGACTGCCATTTGAGCCTACTGATGTGTCCTGACATGGCATGGCAGTAGCAAGAACAGAATTAGAGACATCACTGGGGCTTCTCACACTACTTGGGAATAGTGTTTGATAAAGAAAAAGTTGATTTGGGGCTATGCGGCGCAGAATGAACACCCGACATGCAGTCACTGGTCTGGATTTAGAAAACTGAGTTGTTCCCCAGAGAGTAGGCTGTTAATGAGTGTTTAAAAGGTCAAGCTTCAGGTAGCCTGAGGGAGTGGGAAAGGACCCAAGTTTGGAGGATTCTGGAAGCAAATGGAACTGACTCAGAAGAGGACAGTACACCTCCCTGAAAAATGTCCTCAGTCATATAAAGGATGTGAGGGTTACCAGATTAATACTGTCCCCTCAACACTCAAATGTCAGCTTTTATGAGAACACGAACACTGAAAATGCCCTAAGACAAAGGCAGAGGAAATAGCTCTGTGCAAGTCCAACTGAGCACTTGAGTTTGACTTATAGAGCCTACTTTAAAAAGCCAGATTCATCAACTGCATATCTGTAATTCCAGCATTTCTTAAGACAGTCAGGAGGTGAAGACAGAAGAACCGCCCAGAAACTCATGGGACAACCAATAAAGAGTACACACTACAGTAACAGAATCAAGGTAAGAGAGTTTGCCTCAACAAGGCAAGAACAAATGCCCCAAAATTTTCCTTCAACTGTTACTCGTGTGCCTTGGCACACACACACACACACACACACACACACACACACCTGAATTCACACACGTACGAAGTAAAACCATGTTTGAAAGATTCCAAAGCAAGACTGTATGAAGGCTCATAATCCTTTGCTACTAGAAATGAAGGTCAGGAAACCTTTTTACAAAAAGGAATTTTCAACCCTTGGGAAGCTGAGGCTGGAGCATCATTAGTTTCAGCCCAGCTTAGACTATAGAATGAGAAATTACTGCAAATAAAATTAAATACAATTAGAAAGTCAATTTTTTTGCTTGTATGCTAATGATCAACATACACTTTGCAATATGTGGATTATGGGAGTTTAAGAGGTCATTCTTAATGCCATTTTTGGTCTTGTTTTCTTTGAGACAGGGTCTTACTATGTAGCTCTGGCCGCTCTGGAACTCACTCTGTAGACAAGACAGGCCTCAGACTCACAGAGGTCACCTGTCTCTGCCTCTGGAATGCTGGGATTAAAGTCTGTGTCATCTATCAGGCTCATTGTTAATGTTTTCAATTCCTTTTTTTTTTTTTTCAGCTTTTTCTCACTAAAGAGACATGAACTACCCAAAGTTCACAAGCTTTATCAGTGAAATTTAACTACCTTATGAAGCATGTGCAGCAACGAGGAACAAAGGAAACTCAAGATCTCAAGCTCATACCAAACTGGGCTGCATAGCCCCCCAACTTTCTTCAGCTCCCAGATAACACAATCCATTGCAACTCTAATTTTGTTCATCCTAAGCCCTTCCCAACATACTCTATATTCTGGAGTCTAGAGTGAGTCTCCCAGACTGTGTATTTCCCCCCTGGTTCCCAGAGTCTGACTGTCATTACAAACCTATCTCTGTTCACTGTTAAGAAGTAATTATTACTATCAAGTATAAAGCTAGCCTGCTTTCAGATTCCATCCTCTAGTTTTATCCCCACCTCGTTCAGTTACTGGCTTAAGTTTTAGGCAAGGCAGGGGTGGGCGACTTGCACCCAGTTCTTACAGTCTTTTAACAATTTCTTCCAGATACTAATATTACTTAGGTCCAGATAAAGCCAGCTTTGCTGTGTTTTATTCTACATATCAGATATGGGTATACTAAAAAACATAGAACTGCAAAAACTGTCAATCAGCTTTCATAGTTGGTTCCCCAAACATGTCTCAAACCCTCAGCCGAGTACCCTAAAAAGACTTGTTCAACTTAGCATTATCCTGTGAAGAGATCTATCTGATAAACTCCAAACAGCCTTGATTTTACCAGTGGAGCAAAGCTGCTTTTTCTAGAGCACTGAGCTGCTCAAGGACAAAACCTAGCATTTTGAATTGTAGCTTTACCTGGACATACACACACACACACACACAGAGAGAGAGAGAGAGAGAGAGAGAGAGAGAGAGAGAGAGAGTGCAACAAGGGGCTGTGGTAATATGATATGGTCTAAGTCTGTTTACAGTGTAGGCATCAGCTACAAGCCCTACACTGGCTTTGACTTTGTTTTTCCTTTTTCTTTTTTTGGAGGGGAGAGGAAGTCCTACTCTGTTCCACCAGGATTCTCCAGTAATACATCAGGCAATCTTTGTGACTCATTTCTCAAAATCCTGTTTTATAACACCAGGCTATGTTCTGGAACACACACCAGAAGGAAACAAACAAACAAACAAACAAATACGATTTAGAAACCAAACCCAAGCTTTGCTTCTGGGCACATGGGATCAAGATCTCCTGATGTAAGAATGGTTCCTGGCTCCAAGGACAGAGGCAGAGGCTCTGTCACATTCCTTGGGAAGAACGGGAGGCTTTCCAAAGTCACACATTTCATGAAAACAGAAGCATTTTCAGACTTGTGTTTTCTTGGACACCTGCCTAATGGCTGGAATCCATAAGGGCGTGTAATTGACAGACATGTGAATCACTCACAGAAACCCTGGCACACATACGCCAAAAAGGAAGTTTATATATTTTTTTTTCTCCCAGCTGCCCACTCCTCCCCAAAAGTTAAGGAGCCAATTCTTCCTGTTCATTGAAAAATAGCAACTGCCTTATATTTCGGCTCATTAGCTCCCCTTATATGCACGTATCAAAGCATTCCTGGAAACTGCACTCTCAGCAGAGTGGTAAAGCAGAAGATCCCTTGCACAATGCTTGCAATATGTGATCAGATGGGTGGGGTTGAGCATACTCTGTGTGATGGTAGATTAGATGGCTCGCTTGATATCAGATGTGTGGGATTCCTCTTCTCTGAATGAGACTCAGGGATTTTGCCCCCTTGAAAAGCTGTTGTGTTCTAGGGCCCTTGTGATGGTAATACCTAGGGTACTGATCCAGCTGCCAGTACCATCCAGAACAGTTTGGGAATCCCTTTCCCAGGGCCTCAGACACAGGGAGCTCCAAAGAGAATGGCCACGGGATTTTCCCAGGGAGCAGTTGTTGGAACCATGATGCTTTCAGTCCAGGCAAAGTATTCTATGATCCATGAATTCTCTCTGAATAAAGGAAAGGACCACCTGAATGGACACTGCTATCACCCTGAGAATGTCTCTCTCTTTGCAAGGCAGAGGCATGGAAACACAACACTAGAAACTCACAGAAGCTTTCACTCCATTTAGATCAACCCCGATTCCATCCAAACCCTAGAGGCTCAGACATTGAAATTTCAGCACCTGTGAAACTGGAAGCCTTTGTCCCTAACCTGAGTGGCATCTGGGGCTTCTGGTCTCTGGGGAATTAGGCATATTTTGAACTATAGAAATCGCAGAGACACCTGGAAAAAATAAACAAGCTCTGGCTTCATAATGTTGTATTTGTGGAATTGGCAAGATGGCTCAGCAGGCTAAAAAAATGCTTCCTACAAAAGGCCGAGGACCTGTGTTTGATTCCCCAAAACAACCACGAAAAGAGAAAACTGTCTCCTGAAAGTTATCCCTGCCACCTCCAAATATAATATAATTTTTTAAAGTTGTAAAAGGAATGTTGAGGAAATGTCTTTGACTCATATGGGAAGAATACTTTATGAAGATAATGTGGGTTTGTTTTTTGTTGTTGTTGTGGGGTCCTCATTCTCAGAAGTCAAATGTCACTAGGTTATGAGCTATGCTAGAATTTTACCAAACAAAACTAAGACTCACTTTGACTTTGCCACCAACTATGGCTGAGAGGCTAGCTCAACAAGACAAAACAGACAGTAGATCTCAAAGGCTCCCAGAGTGGTGGTGCTCAACACTCAGTTCTGACTTTAGTTAGAAGTTACAAAACAAAGGAGCTAGACCCTCACAAACCACCAAACAGAGAGGCTATGTCCACATGTGGGATGTCTAAAGAATGCTTCTGGTGGTTTATCTGAATCACACAACAGCAATAGACCGACAGAACTGGCAGCGTGTGTGGCTAGTTCTTTACAGTTGTGCTTTGTTCCTGTGTGAATCCATTTTACATAAGCCACAATTGTCGGACATGTGTTATTTATTTTTTATAATTGAGAAAAATGTGTTAACATGTTGGAATGCCCATGTGTAGAGAAAGAAAACATTTTATAGGCTTGTACATATATGATTTATAATGCATACATCCAGCATCAGAGATCCTAATGAAAACCATTTATTCCACAGGGGAAAAAAAAAACTTTTTAATTCAGCACTTTTTGACTTTGGGATGCTATTTTTCTGAGGCGATACATGTACTGCACTCACGTAAGCCTTAGCTAAGCAATGGAATATGTGTCATCTTAACTAAAGAAATACAGTTTTCAGGGCCATTTTTGCCCTCTGTAATGAGTACATGGTATGCTATGTGAGTCTCATACTCCCAGTAACCAGAATATTCATTGCTAAGGGTTCATGGCTGAGTTGCCCCCTGGGGCTTTATCCTTAGATAAAGAGAGCTGCCTGCCCTGCCCAAGGCTGTGTGCCTCCCTAAGTACACATGGCATTGACACATGGTTGTTGCCCAGTAAAGGGTGCATTCATCTAGTATTCATCTGGAACCACATCTGATCTTCCTGGGCACATCCTGAATCTAGGTTGTCACATCATGGCAGCTGGGTGCTTCCACCCCATTTAGGCATTGTTCCTAAAAGCACACCCTCCAATTTCAGAATTTCAGCATCTCTTCTCCAGGGAATTCAATGCAGGACACACCCATTTATTTAAAGATGTTGGGAATTGTGATGCCATCTAAGTTGGATTGTAATAGTATCTCCTTGGCTCAGCCTAAAGCAGACCCACCTCAACTTTGATGTCAGCAGGGTTGCTTTTGACATTTTCCAAGCCTGACACTGTACTGTGGGCTCTATGTATGGCTATCATATACAGTCAAAGCTCTGTTGGCTCTATTTACGTTTCATTGCATGCTAACTCTCTTCTAGAACCTTCTCTTATAACTGTGACTCTGGGGTAGAATGGCTGCCAACTCACTGACCACCAGAGTAGTTTAAGCCTTGGGAGAAAAAGTGAAAATGGGACCCACATGGGCCGTTCAGGAGAAATCTAACCTAAGAGAAACACACCAACAGGCTCTCAGGTAAAGTAATTTAGGGCAATAAAAACATATTCTTTTAAGTGATACTGTCCCCAAGTGACTCCCATAATGAAAACGAGAACATCTTCCCGTCTTTCAAATCACCCCAGTTATAGGCAGGATTAGGTAACTAACTCCTGCAATCAGGCCACAGCAAATGCTTTTAGTGTCTACCCATCAGGAGTTGGTTTGGGGGGTAAATGGTATCTTAAAGTGGGGTGGGGGGGTGGTATTGGCTTATGTGTGCCAGCATGCACACATGCTCACGAGAGTGTGATTTGAGAACAAACATCTCCTACCCAGCCTTGAGATCTCTAGGCTGGGCTGTGTCTCGAACAGTCTTTACCTTGCTTGCATATTGCCTTGTGAAATTGTAGCAGACTATGGCAATGCCCCAGAAACCTTGCTTTCACTGTGTGTTAGACTCTATGTTAGAAAACAGAGGAAGGAATGGAAGAAGGGACCACAGACAGCGACTTCTCAAAAGTGAATGTTGGAAGCCCCAGAGATCAACTTGCTTCTCTCATCCTGCTCATTTTTCCTGCTAATAGCTGTCTAATGAGAGAGAAATTACTAAAAAGCTGAGAAAACCTGAATTTACATCTTCTATGAAGAGACTGAGTATATGTGGCAGGCAAAAAAAACCCATTTATTCTCCTCTTATAGTAACTGCAAAGTGCTTTTTGACCTTGGAAAGAAAAAAAAAATCAGTGTTAAGAAAGAATTGGTTAGGTCATTGCCTAAGGAGGCATAAAGGCCACCAGGAAATAAATTAAAATTAAAATAGATTCTTTTATTGGGTCATGTCTCATTCTCTCATTTATAAGCAAGGTTTCTACTCAAGGAATTGATCCTGCAGGGGATAATTTGGTTCTTCTTGTTTTCTTAGTTCAAGAGAAAGTTATAAACAGAAGGAGAGAGAAGCTATGCAAGGTACTTAAAGAATAGTTAAATAAAATATATTTCCAAGGAAGAATCCATAGGAATTGTGGTTATATAAGACCACTAGTGAGGTGGACAATTTGCTTTCTTCTGTTTGGTGTGTGTGTACATTTGAGCATGTGTGTGGTGCATGTACAGTTTGTGTACATGTTGTGTTTGGGTACACATATCTCTGCACATGTGCAGAGTCCAAAGGTAGGTATCAATTGTCCTGCTCTGTCCCTTTAGCCCCAGTGACCCTCCTGTCCTTACCTCCCACAGCATTGGGGTTACACACATAGTCAAGCCTGGATTCATCATTGTATGCTGGGACCTGAACTCAGGTCCTTATGCTTGCACCCAGGAGCCATAGTCTCCCCTACTAAACCATTTCTCTAACCTTAGCACAGCTTCGAAAACATCCGTGGCTGCTGAATTAAGACAGCATGTATAAAAGCTGCACAAGATAGCCAGAACGATGTTAGCTTCATGTTCTGACCTTGAACAGACAAATTCTTTCTAGATTTTCCCTGAAATTCAATTAAATAATCTGGGGGTTATCAGAACATCTACTTCAGAAATGACTTAACATTTTTCGATCGCTTTTTCCTCTGCAGACCAGACAAAGATAGATACTTTCCCTTGACAGAACACTGTACTTCCCATTCTTGGAAAGGCCAGTCAGCTCTATAATAGGAACCTTCCTCCTTCATAGTTACACAGGTATTGATGGAAACTGAGAATATTGCTTTATTTTGCAAATCTGATCGCTTTGTTACTAGAAACTCTCACCAATGATAAACGCAAATGTGTTTAAGAGGTCATTACCCTCCCCAGATAATAATAGTAATGTCACAGTTTATCTTTAGAAGGATTTTTAGATGCTTTGGGGCCTCAGGACGAAATTGTGACTTTACTGTGATGAGACAGATACTGGAGAGACAGGGCACTTGGAAGCAATGGGCACTAAGACTTATGGAGTCTTTGGAGAGTGGCATTCATTTTCAAAGTAAAAAATGTTAAGTCTGGTAACAGCATTTCAAGTAATAGAGCCATTATTTCTCATAAGTGACAAGGCTATTACTATTTGCTCTAAATGTGTAGGGAGAGGGTCCGGTCATGAAGTTGATTGTGTGTAGATACACACACACACACAAACACATTAAAAATTTACATATATTCTAATCTTACTTTGTTCTTTCCCATCCTCTCTCTCTTCCTCTCCCTTTCCTTTTCTTTCTTGTATATATGCACATTAGACACCACAGGGTACTTGTAGAGACATAGCTTTGTTTTGTGACATGGTATCACTATATAGTCTTGGCTGGTCTGGAGTTCACTATGTAGACCATGCTAGCCTTGAACTTACAGAGGTTCACCAGTCTGCTTCTTAAGTGTAGGATGAAATGAGCATGCCAGCCTTTCTAGCCAGAGTAGCTTTCCCATTTCCTTCTTGTTTTTTTTGACTGGAGAGACAGAAGCAGCAACTGCTAAATATAAGGATGTTTCAAAAGTATCTGGTCTCAGAAAACTGAACTAAGTCAATTTTTGTTCATTTCTTTCTTCTTATAAAATTAATTGTATTGTGTGTTATCTGAGATTCCTAATACGTCATCCTGGCATTTGTTCTCAGAGAGTAAAATGTGTACTACACTGAAGTAGTTACTTGAGGCACATTCTTTATACATAGTCATCCTGAGCATAACCAAACAGGAACGGTCTCTGCAGTTGGAAGATGCCCATGAGTGCCTTTTACTTTGGTGTTCTCCAGCACGCTCACTGCAGAGCCACCACATCTGGTGCTCTCCAACATGCACACCGCCAGCCACATCTCGACACCCTACAGATTTACTGTCTGACAAGTCTATTGTGAGGAGAATGTTTCAGGCTGAGTGTGTCACTGACAACTTAATATGGCTTTTTCTTTCCCGTACCACTCATTGAGAATGTCTTGCCACTGTGATGCCATGTCAGAGGCAGATGTGCCCAGTGGTGAACCCTGTGAACAACTGCTTTATCATTCTTTATGTCAAATAAATCAGAATACAGACAAAAGTCAGGCTGAGAGACAATGTAAACACCCCAAATCCTGTTTATTTTCTAATTGTCATGTATACAAAGAAGTGATGAATGTATACAGTATAACTAACACAGAGTATTATATAATTTTATATGTAGCAGCCAGAGGTCAACCTTAGGCATCAATTTTTCTTTAGGTATTACTTCTTGAGATCCATTAAGTAGAATAGTCAGGCTAGCCAGTAGGCCCCGGGTGGGGGGTTCCCCTGTTTCCTTCTTCTTAGTGCTGAGACTATAAATCTGTCCTAGCCCTATCTCACCTTTATTATTATTTGATTCTTCTTTATGACCATTCCTTATAGCAGGAAAATGGTCATATCACAGGAGAAATCAGAGACCAAAGAGGCAAGGTCACCAGAAATCACTGTTTTGGTTGAGTTGGGCCTGGATTGACAGCAGCATCTCTTAGCCACTCTGCTCTCCTGGGGACTCCTGACAGTCTGGTTTCACTGCAGACTAACATATCCTCAATCGACAGAGATCAATTCGATTCCCGTACTTGCCTGACAAGCTAAGGTACCAATAATGCCTTACACAGTGCGGTAAGGGACATGATCAAGTGGATAGGGGCTCATGTCAGTTAGACTTTGTCTTCTTAAAAATCAAGAGCACCCGTGGTAACCAAGAAGTTTTAACAAGGAGGAAAACCCTAGACAGTTGTCTCTAGGTTCTTTGCTGCCGCTTCAAGGACAACCAGGAAAAGAACTGCTATTTGAGGCAACTTCATTATAAAATCATTTTTAATAAGCAATCTTAACAAAGAGAGGGAACGCTCTTGTGGAGAAGCCCTCCAGGGACCCACAGGCTGCCCACTTAAGTTATTAGGAAGCTTCACTCAAGGGACCAAACAGCTATTTCATTGGCCTCAGGGGACAGAGTTTAGTTTTCACCTCTTCTCTAGGGGCGCTGGTGTGATCTGGTCTAAGCACAGCATAGGCTTGTGACAGTCAGTTGTGACAATCCCTAACTTGGTGGGGCGGGAAGAGTGGATTTCCAGCTTTGTCAACACAAAAAGACATGGTGTAAAGGGGACAGATAGATGAGCTCAATATACATAGTGATGCCTAAAGGAAGGGCAGGTGGTAGACAGACAATGCTGGGACCTTCCTATTCTTTAAGAGGAACCATAGAAATCTAGTTCAAGCAAAGTAAGAAGTATCTACTGTGAGGAAACTCTTTCAGTTGAGGAAAAGATTCCTTGTGATGGAAAGGGCCTAACTCAGTGCATTTTCCTTCATCTACCTAAGATGTGAGCAAGATTTGGAATTTGGGGTTCAAATTTTTATCAAGCCATTTGTAGCCAAGTTAAAAGGGCTAGAGAGACACAGGTTCCCAGCGCATTGCAGGAGCCCTGGCCAATTAGCCCTGGGATGAAAGCAAGCAAGGAGAACCATTAGCCACGGAATTCAAAGTGCATATGTATTTTTTAAGCTTCAGGGCTCATTCTATGCCTCTGATTTTAATGACATGGCAAGAACTGGTCTTACAATTAGATGTTAGAGCTAGCGAGGCAGAGCAGAAGGGAATGGCTATCCCTCCACCGTCTGGATAGCCCCGTCTGTTTTGGTTGAAATCTTTCCCGCCCAGTAAGCCTTCTCTGCATATAGCCCATCACAGGAACAAGCAGAAAAGAAGCTTCTAGCTAGGGATCAGGGTTTTCTCTGAGTTCAGATAAGGGGCTAATACAGGAGACACCTGATTCAGATGATGCTAAGTGACAAAGGCAGAAAGCAATGTTTTCAGGTCACAGTATTTCCCTGTGCATTCTGTAGCTCCTTATCGGATGCAAAAAAAAGGGAAACCTCCGAGTCTTTCCATTGTCCTTATCTTCCATGGTAACAGTTGACTCCAGCCACATGGGTCCCACATCATTGTCCTCGGAGCCATCTACTGACCTAGTGATTGTGCCAATGGCCATGGCTTTAGACAGAGCTTGGCTCATCGCCTGTGAGCAGAGCCCACAGGTGTTAAAACACAGTATGTAAAGGCAAACTCAGTCCTGCATTTTCCTGCAGTACTTCTGTTATAAAGACTATGTCAAATCAGGGGGAGGAAAGCAGGACTAGGGAGATAGTGGGTCAATAAAATACTGGTCTGGCAAATATAAGGACCCGAGATCAATCCCTCAGAAATCTCAGAAAAAGCCAGATGTGGTGGCATAGGCTCCCAGTGCTGGGGAGGCAGAGACAGACAAATCCATGGAGCTCACTGGCAAGTCAGCCTTGCCTATGTGGCCAGTTCCAGGCTAATGAGAGAGTTTCAAATAACAAGAAGCAAGGAGATTCACGGGTGTACACATGTAGACACACAATCTTCAAAAGGAGGTGAGTTTTCTCCTGGAGAGTAAGCTATTAGAGATGGAAGAGGATAAGGTGACCGCTCTCCATGGGGCTTCATGAAGTTAGTTCTTAGCCCAGATTAGGAACTGTGAGTGCCTCTGCTAGTAAACCTGCCTGCTCCCTCCCACGTCTTCTTCCAGCCTTCAGCTGTGTCTGCTCTGCAGTCTGCCTGCCTATCCTAGGTTCTGGTATTACATTTCAGGATTTTTCTGTCACGAAATCTTTTTACTTCCAAAGTAAAAATGGAAAACGAGAGATGTATCTATGAACTTCCTTTATTTTAGCCCTTTCTATTGACTATTTATTTATAAGCTGCTTGTTTGCTGGAGACAGGGTCCCACTAAGCATGCTGGCCTGGTCTGGAACTCATAACCTCATCCTGGCTTGCTTTAAACTGTTACCAATCAATCTCCTTCACTAAGTTGTCTAAGTTCTGGGAGCACAGGTATGTGTCACCATGCTTGGCTCAACTTTCTTTTTAATAATTACACTTGGCTGTTGACTAAGACATCAAAAGCTAGAATTAATGCTTAGGTGTTCAACACAATAAAAGATGAAAGTAGCCATCTTTGCTATACAGGAAAAACATTTGCCCTAAGATGGTGGTGATGTATGTAGCAAACATTCCATTGGGAAGTACCTTGGGCTGTCAAAGGCAAGAGGGGAATTAATGGAAATAAAAACCTTAGTTGCAACAATGTGCAGAGATGGACAGCAATTATATTCAAAAGTTAGTATAGTGTTTTAGTGTAATTGCTTAAGTTAATATGGAGTGATGGCTTTCTTCACATTCTAAACACATTTGGATCTCTACCTCTATTGCATTTTCATACCTTGCCTGGAGATATTACAACCCAGATCAAATCCCAAATTCAGGTAGGATTAAGCATCAGCAAAACATAGCTGCTATTTTTTTTTTAATAAAAATATTTACCTTTACTTTGGTGTGTGTGTCTGTGTGTCTGTGTGTCTGTGTGATGCCACAGAAGCAGGAGGGGCTACCTGATCTCCTGGAGCTGGAGTTATAGGCAGATAGCAGTTGCTCAATATGGGTTTTGAAAACCAAACTCTAGTCCTCTGCAAGAGCAGCAAGTGCTCTTAATCAGTGAGCCAACTCCCCAACCCTGTAGCTGCTTATCTTTAAGATATATTCCACTCCCCAAGTATTCTGTCTTGCAATCTTATTTGCATGGTTGGGTTAGGCTTCAAGGAAACCACAGTGTGCTGAATCACCTTGTCTATATGGTCACTGGATGTTAAGCATCAACAATCAGGTTGAGCCAAAAGAATGCGTGCTATACAAGGCCCTGGCAAATATAAAAGGTTTTGCTTCAGTAGAAGTTCAGTTCTTGCTGTCAGACATGCACATGGCTAGTGGCTGGTGTTTTAGATCTCTTAGAAGCATGGGAGCCTCAGAAAAGCTGTTCCCATCATGGTATCATGGCTTGTATGAACAGTGATACTGTTCAGCATCTTTGAAGAATCAGGTTGATGTTACATCGATGAAACATGACCCTTTTAACTTGAGAAGGCTGAATAGTTGCCAACAGACTATCTTGGTTATATGAACTTTCTCATGCAGCAGAAATAACATTTCCTGTTTCGAAATAAGTTGATTTTTCAAGTGGAAAAGTCTATATATACATGAAACAGTTGTAAGATAACTCCCACCAAAAAAGGTCAATCAGCAACAATAATGAAACCAACATCAGGGGCATACAAGATAGCTCAGTAGGTAAAGGAGATTGCTACATAAGCCCAACAACGAGAGTACAAGCCTAAAGTCTTCAAAGGTGGATGGAGAGAAATGATTGTACAAAGTTGTCCCCCTGTACATGGACATCATGTGCATGTACATACATAATAGCAATGAAAACTAGAATAGAAAATGATTTTAAAAATAAAATAAAACCTCAGACAGTATAGCAATAACTATTCTGTGTTTGGCTTTCTCTTTTCCTGTAGAGCAGGAGATCCATTTGAATGAAGCCAGATGGTTTTAGAACTCTTTGCCTTTAAATACTGTGTCTCTGGGACACCCTAGTATATGAGTTTTGTTTCCATCATTGGAGCAGGAATGGTACAATGCCTATATCACAAAGCCATGGTCATAATAAAACACTTGAGAATTTGTAAAGTACGCTTAAAAAGGGCCTCTCACCAAATGCACAAAGAACGAGCCACTGACCAGACCAAAGATGCCAGAGTGGCTCTCACATGTACAGAAACAGGTAGTCTCGCCTGGTTCCGAGTCTGGTTTCTGCCCAGGACCAGCTGGGTGAGTAAACAAGTTTTTTGACTCCTTTACGTTAAGTGATTCATTCTTTAGTACATTTTCTTATCTGAAACTGTTGCAAGGTCGAAAGCCAATGGAGCTCACAAGAAGATGAAAGAAGATAAAGACAGCCAACGTCAAACACAACGTACAGAGTCTGAGAAGTGCCTCATCAGTGGTACACACCACTGTCGGCTGCAGCTATGGGCACTTCTGCCTCACGATATTGTCTTATTCTCATTGTTGAACCAAAGGCAGCAAAGACTTCTATAACAGATAGCTAGCCCCTTTCTCTCTCTCCTGCTCCATTTTCTCTTTCATACATATATCTAGTGTACATATCTGTGGGGGTATGTGTATGCATGCATGTGAGGAGGCCAACAGTGAACACCAGGTAGCTTCCTGGGCCTCTTCTCATCTTACAGTTTGAGACAGCATTTCTCATTGAACCAGGAGATCACCAATTTGGTTAGATTAACTGGCCAGGAACCCCCCAGACATCCTCCTGCCTCT
>PVIH01003790.1:0-152828 GCA_004025045.1 Sigmodon hispidus
TAAAAAAAAAAAAAAAAAAAAAAAAAAAAAAAAAAAAAAAAAAAAGAGTTGTTGTTGTCACAGTGTATTTTCATAGCAAGAGAAATAAGACAGCTTGAATATTATATTATTGATATAGTTTTATAATCTCAATTATGTAAGGTACTGAGACAGAAGGATTGCAGATTCAAAGATTACATGGGCCAAAGAATAATAAAGTCTACTCTATTGCAACAAAAACCCTATCTCAAAATGAGTGCAAAATTTAGGTAAAGAGTTCAAGGTATTGCCTTAGGATTTTCCTCCACCAAGGTCATACCTCCTAATAGTAACACTCCCTTTGGATTACAAAATTTCACTCCCTGGTTCACAAAAGCTTTTAACAACATCATAATAGAAAGTGCATTTAGGGTCAGAGACTGACTGATAGCTTTGAAACTCAGACCTGTGTCCAGAGCTCCCGGGCTACTATTTGGGAGAAACCCTCTCTATGACTGGGGTCACAGCCAAGGTTCTGATCTCATACACGTGCTAGCAGACAAGACCTAGGATTTAGCTGGGAGGAGCTTCCCCCAGAGACCCCTAACAGAAGGGACCTCCCATGGCCAGGCCCTGCTTCCAGGGCAAACTACATAGCTGGAAGGTAGTGTGTAGAAAAATGCAAATAGATCCATAACTGTCACCCTACACAAAACTCAAATCTGAGTGGATCAAAGACCTGAACATAAACCCAGCCACACTGAACTTGATAGAATAGAAAGTAAGAAATACCCTCCAATGCATTGGCATAGTAACAGAGGACTGTTATCTAAAATATATAGAGAACTCAAGAAGTGAGATTTCAAACCTTGTATAACTCAATCAAAAAATGGGATTCATCACTAAAAGGTGAATTCTCAGCAGAAGAATTACAAATGGCTGAAAGGAACTTGAAAAAGTACTCAGCATCTTTAGCCATTAGAGAAATGCAAATCAAAACATCTCTGAAATACCATCTTTCCCCTGTCATAATGTCTAAGATTAAAGACACAGACAGATGACAGTCTATGCTGGAGATGTTGCAACGCACGGGGAATATTCCTTCTTTATTAGTGGGAATGTAAGCTTATTCAGTCACTATGGAATTCGGTATGGTGGTTCCTCAGAAAACTGGGATTCAGTCTCCCTAACGATCCATCAATACCACATACCACTTCTGGGCACTTACTCTAAAGATGCACATTCACATTCTGAAAGCATTAGCTCAATTCAATAATTCATAGCAGCACTCTTTGTAATAACAAGAACCTAGAAACAACCTGGATGCCCTTCAACTGAAGATTGGATTAACAAACTGTGGTACATCTATACAATGGAGTACTACTCAACAGTAAGAAAAAAATACTATCCTAAAATTTGCAGGCAAATGGATGGATTTGTGGAATAGCTTCCTGAGCGAGTTATCATAAACACAAAAAGATAATAAGCAGCAGATGTACTCACTCATTAATGAACTTTAAACAAAAAGCAAAGCATATCCAAGCTGCAAACTAGAACCACTGAAGCGCTTGAAATGTCAAGCACCTTGGACTGGCAACTCGTAGCCAATTCCCTCCAGATGAACACCTGACCCAGTCTTGTTGGGATGAGGAAAGTGGGTTTGCCTAGAGTGAATGCTGAATTAAACCACCTTGGGACCTTGGGACCTCCTGTCCTTGCTGGGTAGGATATAAGGAAATGGGGAGAAGAGAAAGGGACTAGGATTGGCGGGAGAGGTAAGGGAGTTTAAAAAAGATGATGAATGTATTAAAAAAATGAGACTTTACTCATATTAAAAAAGAAAATGTATTTAGTTCAACTTTGAAGAGCTCTATATTCTATCACAGTAGCAACTATGTTTAAAGTCCAAAGTTGGAAGTCTCTTATGAGATTCATGCAATCTCTTAACTATTATCCTCTATAGAATAAAAAGATGGATTGTATATCTCCAACATATCATGGTACAGAATATATATTACCATTCCGATATGTAGATGTGGGAGGATAGTGAGGAAAAACTGAACCAAAGCAAAACCAAAAACTAACTGGGCAAATTCCTATCAGCATCTCCATGTCTGATGTGAAAATGTTCTTTAGATTTCCAACTTCCTTCAGGTTTGATTGCAATAAGCTTATTTCTCTTGGGCTGGTTTCACTCCATATTACCTTCTCTCCTAGGTAGCTATCCCAACATTCTGACATCTCTAACATCTTGGGTTTCTAAAGCAATACAGCATCAACTTCACAGATTTATGGTTGACCTCTATAGGTCTTTATTCAGGGACACCCCTGACACATGACTGGTCTCAGCAGTTTTCACTGAATGCAGGGGCAAATTCCAAATACTTTTTTTAAAAAAATCTTTAACACTAAAGCCAGGCTATGTGGCCAACGCTGTCAAGTTCTGCTGTTTACTGGAAGGAGAACATGGCCCCTTACTTAATTATATCCTTGTCAATTTTCTTTCCTTTTCTGGCAAAGCTTGACTGTCCTGAAGATTGCTCTATAGACCAGGCTTGCCACAAACTTAGTGATCGGCCAGCCTCCTTCTTTCCAGTGCTAGGAATAAAGATGAGCACCACCACCCTAGGCTCTATGCTTTTCTTCTATTCCTAGTCACAAGTTAAAATCTTAGTTGGATAGGACCTTGCCTGAGGCTACCACTCCCTTTATTCCATTTCTAAATCCATTTATTTCCTTCAAGAGATGATTTAGCTCCATTGTACTTTCTGGTGCCCCTGTCTCCTCAAATATTTTTTCTTGTTCAGCTTGTTCCTGAATATATATTCATTAAAGTTACCACTTACCATTAATATCTACAAGACAGTCTATACTAGGCTGTTTTTAAATTTCTTCTGCCAATGAAATTAATTTAAAATTCTTCACATTAGCCTCAGGAAGACTCTTCAGAAAAGGGAAAAAGACAACTGCTTTTTTTCATGAAAATATTGTAAGATCAGTCCCTATGCCTCATAGTCACATTCTTCTTTGAAATCTCCTGAGCCAGCTCCTGAGAACATTTCAGATCATTATCAGCACTATTGTATTCCGTTTTCCTACTAATATGGCCCATTAAGCAGTGCTTAAAGTATCCTACAGCTTTCCAAACCTAAAGTACCAAAGTCCAAATTTTTCCAAATACCTGGTCAGGCCATTTTAGCTACACTTTAATCCCTGGTACCAACTTCTATCTTAGGGTTTTCTATTGCTGTGAAGAGACCTACCTCAAGACCATGGCAATTCTTGTAAAATGAGAACAATTAATTAAAGTGCTCACTTAGAATTTCAGGTGTTTGTTCCATTTTCCTCATGACAAGGATCATGGTGACATGGCATCTTGAGAATATTAAACCTCAAAACCCACCACCACAGTGACACACTTTCTCCAAAAAGGCATAGAATGTTTGAGAACCTATGTTCAATGAACAGGACTGTTTGTGAGCCAACTCTTATGTTATATGTACTCAAAATTTATCTACACATTACAACATGGTTGTTGAATCTCTAGAGTGGTCTGACTAATATAGGCATCTTCCAGCTAACCTTATATTTACTTTTGTATATTGCTTTAACTATGGTTAAATTAATAGGAGTTCAATAGTGGGAATAACAGAGGCTTAATTTTTATTTTGATTAGAGATTTATTCCATTTAAGTTTTTAGTCAGAACGTTTAGTAAGATATATTCCTTCCATTGATGAGAAATAATTCTACCATTCATATCCTGACCCTTGAAAGTGTCAAGCATTCATTCACCTCATTCTCCTAAATTTGCAGTATTCTAAATTAAACAAAATTCAGTATATTTGATGCCAATTGAATTCTTGTCAAGAATATTTTAGCCTCAATGTTTGTGCTTCACATAGTCCTCTTTTAATTTGTTAATTTAGGTAATAAAACAATGATTTTATTGAATTTTATGTGCAACACTGAGTATTTCTTTTTCGCCTTTTTTTTGTTGTTGTTGTTGTTCTTAGGATGAACCCTGAATTCCTAGCCTTTCTGTTATCTTTAACACTAACACCTATCCCTCAAGCTTGAGTTCTGTAATTTTCTATTTTCTCTAAGCAACGGTTTAACCATCCAATCCACTCTGTTTTACCCCATTTTCTTTCAGTTATTATTATCTGCTGCCATCACCTGAGTCTATGTCTATTTGATTAAAAACAATGGCTCTCCTCTCAAATTCTTGTCAGTTCTCGTTTTCTCCCATTTATTTTCTCCCTCAATCTCATCTCCTCTTCTATGTCCCATCTGATGATTCCTGGTCTAGCAACCTCCTCCTCTTTCCAATAAGTCCAAAATTTATTCTATTTCCCATTCCCTGGAAAATTTATTTGTTTACCTAGCCTCTCTGGGTCTATGGCTTATAGTTTGTTATCATTTATTTAATGACAAATATCCAAATATAAGCAATATCATATCATATTTGCCCCTCTGGACCTGAGTTACTTCACTTAGGATTGTTTTGTGTAATTCCATCCATTGGCCTACAAATTTTATAATGTCATTTTTAAGAGATAATCAATACCTCATTGTGAAAATATATTAGTCCTTAATGAAGAGTAATAATGAGATTCTCTTTTTCACAGATGCCCTCTATGTAATTTTAAGAAGATGACTAAGAATCATATTGAATTTGAATTCTGAATGATCATTTATAAACTGTGTGAGAAAGAATACATTACTAATCAGAAAAATGAGGATTTGACAGTTAGGGTTAGTCAAGCATGAGATCTAGCAGTATTCCCAGCCCATAATAGAGACTCAGCAAATATCTTGATTTGTTATTTAACATTATCTAAGTATTTCCTCTTTTTCTATAGTGTATCACCCAACTTAACCCTGAAGATAAATTTTCAAAAATAAATTTATAGCTACGGATAAATTTTTAGCTTGGGTTGTTTATAAAAAGTAATCATAGTATTTAACTATAAAATATAATAAGATATAGTAAAAAATAAAAAGACACATGTCCCTAAGCTATAAACCCATGCCACTTTATTCTCATATATCTAGTTCATAAGCATATAATATAAATGTTGCTGAATATTTCAGTGAACATATTTATCAGTTCATTTGGTGTGAATCATGTGAATGTCTGATAGAAAAGAGAAAGTTTGATTTAATAACATGTAAGTACTTTTAATTTAAACTTACTGATAATTATAATAAATGTTTACTATTGGCAAATACAGCATTTCATAAATTTAAAATGTAAAACATTTGGAATTTGTAATATACATTAAACAATTTAAATAGTTTAAATTTATAATACATGATAAACTTTCTATTGAGCATATATTATGAAGTAGGTCATATGTATCAACATTGCAAAATGTAAATTTTACATTCATTTGTATTAAATGAAGATAACTATGAAATATTTAATGTTGTATTTTAATGGCTAATTTAGCATTTTATTCCTCTTATTTACTTTTAAGTTTAATAATTTAAAATGTTTCACGTTAAAAGTATGGCATGTCAAAGAATCAGTAAGATGCTGAAAAGTGACCTTATTGGTTTCTTGAATAAATGCTGTAACTGTGTGCACATTTCATTCCAAATAAAATAATAGAAATGTTTATTTCTTTAGCTACCAACTTTCTAAGAGACAAAATCAAAATGGCTTCACTTTGTAAGTTTAAAACATATTTTCTACTAAAATAATCAATATCACTAGCCACTATAATATAAACACCCAGAATTTGAAGTCTTATCTATTTATTTTTATTAAAAAAGATGATATTTTGGATTTTTCTGACAATATTATTGTTGTAAAGTTAAATCATTCTATTATGCTCTTGGTATGCAAAGAATTAAACAGAAAGGAATTTATTTAAATTTACAGAATTTGACACTTGCCTCATAGATCACATCTGGATCAGAAAAAAAAGTATTAAAACTTGAGTATTTGGTTTTATTTTAGATACGTAGAAGAAAAATATTATGGAAAAAAATTCACATGAAATATTGACTCCAAATAGGAAAATGCCTTCATTAAGTAATTTGTGCAAACAGTTCACTTGGCAGATAAAGTTATGGTTGTTAGCAACAAAATGAAAGTGTTAATTATTGTTATACATAAATTCATTGGCAAATAAGATTTTACTTCTCAGTTATGCATTTGTAGTTGAATTTACCAGACTCCCTCACACTTCACTCTCACACTCAGAATGAAGATGTAGTGTTATCAATTACATATTTAAGAAACTAAGTTTTAAAGAAGCAAGCCAAAATAATCATTCAAATTTTCCATATTTTGAAATTTCATTGGCCTAAGAAACTTCCGGAGAATTATTGGCATGTTGTTTGTTCTGTAGCAATTTACCCCTAAGTGATACATTTGCTCCTGGAGAGAAGAAGAATGTTCAAATATATTTAAGAAGTAAAAAAAATTTCTCAAGGCATGGAAAGCAACAAAATAAATAGGTAAGTGATAGATGATAGAGAGATAGATAGACAGATAGATGATAGATAGATAGATAGATGATAGATAGATAAGTAGATAAATAGAAGAATAAATAAACATCTATTTCCAAGTTTATAGAATCAGAAAACATCAGCTGGGAAGATGAGATTCTCTCAAGCCTGTCAGGAATACAGTTGAGAATGCAATTTACTTTTCTTTGTCAGTGACAGGGTGTGTTTTTAGATGATTAAAAATAAAAAATCTTTTGTGTCCACCATGATCCCTCTGTAAATAATCCCTTATCCATTGTGGGGGTTCAGTGGAGAGTTAACACCATAGATTTAGCCATTTAAATACTTCATTGTTGGGAGTCAAAGCCTAGCTTAGCCATTTTTCAGTTTATAAATTGGCTTCTACAGTTAGCTCTATTGTTTTAAGCTAGGCAGTGAATCCAGGTGGTTTCCTTTGATCTTCTCAGACCAGCAGGGGACATTCTCCAGGCATTCAATTGAGAACAGTTAGATTTTCATATCAATTCTACCCTGTCTGTGACTTCTCTCCTCAGGCTTGCCACCTTTTTGAATAATCCTCCCCTTCCTCCTTGGTAGTACATTCTTCACACTCAGAGATTCTATTTAAATGTTGGTTGGAAAAATGAAGTGTGCCAGAGTTTGAATGGAAATTCCTCCGTGTTCCTGTTTCTTCATTTGTCTCTCTCCCAGTTTCAGGTCCACAAGACCCTGCTGGCCGGGGCACTTTGTTCCTAGTTGGTTCTGTTTATGTTGGTAACACAGAGATTTTGGAGGTAGTATGTAACTGGAGGCTGGCTTTAAGAGTCCATAACCTCATCACACTTTCATTTTCTGCTTCCTGTTGCCTCTGAAGATAGGATCTCTCAGCTTCTTGTTTCTTCTGCCTTGCCTACTATTTGCTGTTGTGCCTTTTTGCTGAGATGGATTTGTATCTTGTGGGAACCACATTACTCTCTCTTCCTTAAATTGCTTTTGGTTGTGGTGTTTTCATGACAGCAACAGAAAAGTAACCAATACACCCTTTGGTCCCTAAGTAATACCTATAAACTCATTGTTTTAGCAGATTGGGGTTTGATGGAAATTCTGCTTTCCTCTGTCATTCTTATTCATTTAAGAATGAACAAATTTTGTTTCTGTATTCCAAGGAAAAGTCACAAATGCAGTGGTATAATCCATGCCCATGAACCCATGGCAATGCTATGTATTTCTCTAATGATCAAGGAGGCTTATAAAGTTACATTTACTGTATAAAATCAGAGACTCCAGAAACACAGTATTTTTATTTAAATATAACTTTCATTATATTGGAGGTAAAGACACAATCTGAAATAATTTTTTTAATTATTTATTCATTATGTATACAACATTGTGCCTCCACTATGCCTGTGTGCCAGAAGAGGGTACCAGATCTCAAGACAGATGTTTGTGAGCCACCATGTGGTTGCTGGGAATTGAACTCAGGACCTCTGGAAGAAGTCAGTGCTCTTAATCTCTGAGCCATCTCTCCAGTCCCCTGAAGTACTTTCAGTTGTGATCAAATTAGTTAGCTCCCAAAGAATATAAACAGACATTTATCATGTATTATGTTTCATAAATGTAATTACATCCTCGAAGATAATTTTTATCCATCCTGTAACAGGACAATGATTGTGTGTGTAGATCAAACAAGTGAAAGAAAATTTTTTGAATCATCTATCCAAGAAAATGAAATAACCCTTATACATAACTGACCATGCACCAACCAACTGGCACATTTTGTGTAATATATATTAAATATTTTAAAGGCAAATTCCATTATTATCATTTTTGGCTGATATAGTAAAAGGCAGTGAAGACAAATTGTTTGGTCATGGTAGCAAATGGTAGGGAAAGAATATTTATAATGTGAATATGAAAGCTGGAAGATCCAGTGCAAAGATACACTAGTTGTAACTCAAAACTAGATATTTTTTCTACTTTAAATTAAAAAAAATAAATTCAAAGGGAGTAGATGTAATAATTCAGGGATTACTGAAAAGAAAATATTTCAGCACAGCAAACGTGATTCTGTCTTTATTTCTCCTTGTTTCAAATGATCAATATCTTTTTTTTTGTCATTTCCTGCCTTATTGTTTGTTTAAAGATCCAAGATCGCAAAACTCCTTTTGCTCATCTATACATGCTGAATAGGAAATCTTCCTCCTTTTAATATACTGCTCCAGACCTAGTGTATATTAGAGATTCTAAGAGTCCTAACCAAATGTAATCAGAATTTAGTAAATATTAAACAGAGTTGTGTTGGGGGATTGAACAGCTGAAATCTCTATATATTGTTCAGGAAGAATCTGTATGTAACTCTCATGAGCTGTTATTCATACCAAGTGGAGCTGAGGTGCCTCTGTATCCCCCACAGTCTGCTTTGAAACCTCTGGCTAAGAGATGTGGAGAAGAGAGAATGACTGGAAGGGGTGGGAGGAGGAAGGGAGCTTGTGCAAGAACATATTCAGCTAAAAAAAATATGACTTTATTCATAATATAAAAAAACTACACAGCATAACCTCAAAAATGTAATTATTCTATGTCCAAATATATTGTAGAAAGATAACTATTTGTTACACTACAAAAAAAAAAAAAAAAACCTTCCAAATAAACTCAATGGTCCCCTGATCTTAATTTGGGTGTAATCACTTCTTTGATCTATCCATTGTGCCCTCTCTGTGATAAATACATGTTTCTTTGCTTCTCACCTAGGAAAGTCAAATGATAATGATCACACTCCAGGTTTATGTTTTGAACACTTGTTAAGTGGTTGCAGCATTGAGTGAGATAGAGATTTTATAATAGATAGGGCTTTGGTGCAGAAAGTAGCAAATGGGGGACAGTGAAACTGAAGGCTTTTCCAAGCCCATAGTTCATTTCAATCCATTATGATGTAAGGAGCCTCTAACATAGGTGCCTGTCAACATGAACTATATTGTTTTGCCATATTTACCATCTATTAAAGACTGAAACCATAAATAAAACCTTGATATGCCAATTATTATCCTAAAGCAATGTAGTATATATGTTCATACAGACATTACATAATACATATACACACACACACACACACACACACACACACACACACACACACACACACAAAACCCACGAAAGTTGTGGTCTAAGAACTTTTAAGTGTGGAAATATTTTAGAGTTATAATGATATATGAGTTACCATCTGAATAGTTATAAAGTTAGAGTTGATTATATGAAATTAACCTTCTTCTTACTTAGCAAATGACATCCTTCAACAAATGATAATGATAATGATCAACTAATAGCAACAAGTTAGCATTAAAACAATAGCAATAGTGAGCATCATAATATGTATCACGGATGTTTCATTTTATATGGTCCTGTTTGTTTAATGTGTTTCTAAATGGTAAGAAAACTATTTCTAAGAACAACATTTCTATTGTTTTACATTTTATATCCACTTATGAGGATAACCAGGTTACAGTCCACAGTACCAGGAAAAATAAGTAATAAGAAGGTTCCTAAGAGGGACACATGGATTACCCTAGAAATGGAAAACAGATGAATCTCTTGGTTAAACTGGGGGAGAGGTGGGGATGGAAGTATGGGAACATGAGTGATCTGGATAGCTAAATTGGGGAGAAATGGAGAGATAGAGTAAAGATTGATACATCTTGATAGAAGAAGACATTATGGAGTTAAGAAAAAAAATTGGTACCAGAGAAAAATCTCAAGAATCCACAGGGACGACTCCAGCTAAGACTCCTAGCAGAAGTGGACAGGGGGCCTGAAATGCCCTTCTCCTGTAATCAGACTGGTGACTACCCTAGTTGTCATCATAGAACCTTTATCCAGTAACTTAGGGAAGCAAATGCAGAGTATCCCAGCCAAGCACTGGACCAAGCTCTGGGAGTGCACTGGAAGAGAGGGAGGAGAGTTTATAGGACCAAGGTGGTGGGGAGGATCAAGATCATGAAAGAGAAACCCACAGAGAATGTTTATGGGAGCACATGGGAACTCATGGTCTAGACAGACAGTAAGGGAGCCTGTATGGGACAGATATAGACCCTTTGCATGTGGCTGACAGTTGGGTAGCATTGTAGGTCTTTGGGCCCCTAACAGTTGAACCAGGAGTACATCTCCTGCTCATCCTTCTGGAGGAATATGCTCCAAATCCATCCATTTGCCTGCGAATTTTAGTATATCATTTTTTCTTAGTGCTGTGTAGTACTTCATTGTGTAGATGTACCACAGTTTGTTAATTCTTCAGCTGAAGAGCATCTAGGTTGACTCCAGGTTCTTGCTATTATGAATAATGCTGCTATGAACATAGTTGAACTAATGTTTTTGGAGTGTGAATGTGTATTTTTAGGGTACATGCCCAATAGTGGTGTTGTTGGATCCTTGGGGAGATTAGTTCACTCATTAGTGGACTTTAACCAAAGCATTCTTATTCAATTGAAAGAGGATGAGTGAATTAAACGATTTAACACACACACATACTCAAAAAGAAAAAGAAAAAAGAAAGAAACAAAACAAAAAACAAACAAACAAACAAAAATCCTTCTGGTCTGATGGTAGAAGGGTTGCTTAATAGGAATTTGTGGTGGCCATAGTGCGTCCATAGACATTAGCTGTGACCTAGTGTGCTTTCTTCATCTACAGTTGAACCTAACCAGGCTTGAGGTGCTTTTGATTATATTTCTTATGTTCCATGTATTTTAGAGAAAAGAGACACTAAGAACATTTATTTTTAATATTTAATATGCCTACATAGGAACAAACTAACTACAACTACTGTTAAATTTGAAGCTGTGTTTATCAAGTTTCTCCCTTTAAAATATTCTCAGTGCTGTATCTTTTTTTTTTTTACAAAATTTAAATACAAATGTGTCTTTTATATAGTAATAGACAATGATAAATAAATAATTAAAAAAATAGTGGGACCAGGATTTGTCCCTGGTGCATTTTGGAACCTATTCCTTATGTGGGATGTCTCCTTCAGCCTTGATACAGAGGGGGAGTCGAGTTTGGTCTTGCCTCACCTTGATATGCCATGCTTTGTTGACTCCCATGGAAGGCATGTCTCTTTCTGAATGGAGACTGAGGGGATTTAAATTGGGGGGGGGGTACGTAGAAAGGAGTTAAAGGAGTGAGCAGGAAAAGAGAAGGGAGGGGAAATTGTGGTTTGTAGGTAAAAAATAATAATAAAAACAGTGATATTTCCAAATATATTCAGATAGCATATACTTAGCAAATGCTGGGATCTAAACTAGAGCCGCACAATATGGCTTAGACATATATTTTTAATTACCTGACATTAAAAGGTAATTTCTTGAGTATTAATATTTTTCAGTCATATTCTTTTACTCTTAATTCTACTAGCAATGTAACATTATAAAAATAAGTTTCCTGTCTTTTATTAAAATTGTAAAATATGTCACATTTTGGAAGAATTTGGAGAAAAAAATATTGCTATGTGATTGTTCAGTTAGCACTGATGTTGAATCTGTCTTTATCTATTCAGGCTAGTAGTGATATGCAAGAATGCTAGTTCAATTCAGGGCACATCTGTATAGCATAGTGTACAAAATATTTATGTTTTTGATTCATTTAAGACTCATATGGAACTCTAGTGTTGCAGCTACATCTTGCATTTTGAAACTGGATCTGCACCCTCACAGATTGTGCTTGTCTACCTGGCCATCTTTCCTTAATTCTTCACTATTTTGCATTGAATATTTGGTGCAATTTCTCTTGTGCCAATTAAACTACCATTGTATTAAATGCAAAAAATAAAATATGACATTTTTATAAATCTTGTGTATTAAAAGTGTTAAAAGTAATGAGTTAATACAACACTCATAAAGAGATTGTTAGTATGGTGCATTGATGGCCACAAAATAAATCCTTGCTGTGTCTCATGTGATTGACATCACAGATTCTCCTAATGGTTTCATGAGGAAAGGTTTTTGTTATTGTTTTTGTTTTCAGTTATTTTGGCTACCACCATTGCTCTCATTTCTATTGGCATCTTAATAATATTAGATTAGAGGCCCAGAGAGTAAATAAAACTATTTTTCAAAACATTCTGCTGGTGATTGACAACACTAACAGGAATTTCCTCATTAAGTGTCTGCTACAGAAGTAGTTTTCTGATCTTCACTAAGAATGTCAATGATTAGCAGTAGTCCACTTCAGCTTTGCTTCAGTTGCTTCTGTTGCCATCTAGCTTTTTTTCTTCCTTTTTCTTTTTCAAGTACTGTGTTGATGTTACTGGGAAGGATGAAAGAAAATCTCCATCAGTACAAGAGCCTTTCTTAAGCCTGCTGATCTTTTATCTCCTCCTGGAGTTTCCCATATTAGCATAATTGTTTTGACTCTGTTAGGTCTATGGAATCTCTCTCTCTCTCTAAAGTTCAAGATCAGGAGCAGATGTCCATGTCCCATTCTTTTCAGAGGCAGCCCTTAGCCACCTTGTGTCTCAGTGGCTTTTGTTGTGTCTATCTTCTCAGGAAGCCTGACTTCACAAAGACTCATTTGCTGGTTAATTGTACTCTCAGATCCTTGAAGAAGGCTGATACAGCTGCTCTCTACTTCACTATCTCTTTTGATGTCTTTAGAAACACCCAACTTTTATTATGTGAGCCTCTTCTGTAACTGTGGTTACAAAAGAAAGCTTCCCTTATAATGGTTTTGACCTGAAAAGGAGGCTATCTGGAACATGTATTTAAAGACAACAAGAAAAAAAAAGTGGAATGCTTTGTCTCTTTGCAGTCCAGAGAAAGAATCTGAGTCGCTTAATGTTTATTAGGCTGTGAATAGCCGTGAGTTGTGCTATTAACCTGAAAAAACATTTTTTCAAACACTAATATAGATACTATTATATTGCAAACACCTTTTTTTCCAAATGCTGATATACTATTATATTTCTAAGTAACCATTTGTTGTTACTAGGCAGTTACAAAAATAAAGCCAATATTCAACTCCATTTGTAAATAAATACTCTTCTGGGAACACACAATAGATGAAATAATCATCAACTAATTATCATTGTGCACTCAGTTTTACCTATGAAGCAGAATCAGGAACAATGCTGAGTGATTTCTTCATAACTTTCAAGTCAAGTTTGACATCAATTTCATAAACATGAACGGCTGTGTGCATTCTTTTTCTAAATTTTCATGTCTGTATTTTCTTTCTTTTGTTTTCTTTCCATTTTTTCAAGTATGTGACAGATATTCAGTTTAGGTCAAAGACTTTATTTTCCTCCATTAAATGTGTGTGTGTGTGTGTGTGTGTGTGTGTGTGTGCATTCATGTGGCTGAATGCATTCACACATGCATGTGGAGGCCAGTGAACAATCTTGGTTGTCATTCCTCATGTGCCGTCCACCTTCTTGTATTAGACAGTGTCTTTTTCTGGCCTGATGCTTGTCAAATAGACTAGTTTTCATTCCCACCTGACCTCAGTTTCTAATTTTCTTAAGTGAGCCACTATACCAGGATTATTGTACTAGTGTGTGTGAGCGTGTGTGTGTGTGTGTGTGTGTGTGTGTGTGTGTGTGTGTGTGTGTGTGTGTGTATTCACATGAGTTTAGGCAAATGTGTATGTTTTTAGATCTCTTTCCCCAGGGATCCCTTGTCTCCACCTTCCAAGTTCTGTAATTAAATGTGGGCATCAACATACCCAGCTTTGACCTGAGTGGTAGAAACTGAAACATCCATGTTTGTGATTGCATGATATGTGTTTTATTTACAAGATATCTTGATAACCTAGCACTGGCTTTTAAAAAAATTGTACACCATTATATTAATTTTTAAAGTATTTATGAAGATTCTAACATAAAGTGGAGCTCTGGTGACTGAGAAGATTTACAAGTAAATATTTTATTACAAGGGGTTTATTATATGTCTATTCATTCATTGAGGTATTTTGAATATGTATTATACCAAATATAAAAGTTTTATTATGACTTAATAAATATAAGCAAAATTATTCATCAAAGCCTTTATACTACATTTTATGACTTTTGTTTCTTAACATTCACATAAAGAATGAAAATAACATACTACCATGTAAATATCTTTTGCTTACACAGTTATACTCAATCCTGGGTGTTGACTATCCTATGGGAACAAAATGCATATGAGAATAGCCATTTTATTATACAAACATGGCATGAGCAATTCCCTTTTTCTCAAAATTTCTTTGTAGATACACTAGCTCAGAATAGTCACACTTTTCATGTGTAGTCCAAATACTTATTTATTAAATGATCTTATGAGCGCCTATGATCTTCTTGTCTATAGAAAAGTTTGAGTATATCACAACATACAATTCTAGCATTATTGGGCACATTTGATAACAATTTGCTGTGATATCTGAGTTGCTTTCACACATACACATTTCTATATCTGATCAGAAAATCCAAATTGATTGATTTCTGATTCAAATTATTCTACTTCTTGTCTGCTGACAGAGGAAACTTTGGCTTTATTTTGTTTTCTTTTCCTTTCATCTCTGCCAAACTTTAAACAGCATTATTAACCTATGAATACCATATGAGCATTTCATGAGACTGACTTCATGGTCATTTAGGCGCTCACAGGTTATGCTTCTGCTAAATATGACCATTGAAAAATGTCAGCACAGTTTTACAAAGAAAGATTTTAAAACTGGGTAGCAAGGGAGTTCAAGTACCCACTGTTCCAGGTCATACGCAGCTCAGTAGAATAATAAAAATATCCCCTGTAATTTGCCTTTCTGTGTTCAGACTAGCTAGATTTCTTTAAGTTGACTCCCTAAAACATCAATGAAATAGATTTTTTTTATATTTTTTTGCAATACAATCATTTTTTGGTTTGTTTTTTTCTTTTTTCTAACCTATAGCTAAAACATCTTATTTCCATTTTGGCATTTGTTTTTCTCTTGTTCTTTCAGTCTCTAATTAGGCCATCTGTTTCAAAATTAGTCAGCCATTGGGAATGGATTTACTTTGTTTGTGTTTGCTTGTCTATTTGTTTTATTTACATCAATGACATTTCCAATATGGCTATTACTTTGCTAACCTGAGATTATTTATTTCTTTTCTAAGTGAAGAGTGCATTCTTTTAAAAATTATTCTTCTTTATAAAAAGAAAATCAGCTTAGATTAGTTTGCTGTTTTCTTTGTGCCACTATTTCAAAATATGATAAGGTAGAGAATAAAGAAAGGTAGACTCCTCAAAATCCACAGGATCATGTGACTAGACAGAAAAAAAAATCTCTTTGTGTTATATCAAAGTAATAGTATCCTTTCATCTGTTTAAATAGTATGGAGGGGAGATTTAAGAGTCCTTTGATATGACTCTGTAGTTAAACATATCTAACATGTAATCCAAAGTGCTTGGCACAGATGAAACACTGGCATTATGCTAGTGTCATGACAAGTCTCTGAACACATAAGCAATTTCTTCTATTGCATTATAAGTTCCTATCTAAAGAAAAACAATGTGTTTATGAGTTTTCTTTGAGATGTTATGTTTACAGTTCTATGGGCTCAATATTTTTGTGAGCTGTTTTTAAAACATTTTAGTTCAAATTTCAAAAGTGTAGTTACAATTATAGAATCTAATAATTAAACTGGATAATTTATAAATAACAGCATGCAGTGTCTCACATACCTTTTCACAATGAACAATATATAATAAGTGGTTGTGATTAATGATGAGTTGTTTTTCTTATATTAATTACTACTAAGATTATATAGAAGAGTTCTTGAATAGTGTCCCTTACACTGACTTTTGGAGCCATATTACTTAAACATAAAGCACATGAGTCATGATGATTTGTTATTACAAAAATATAAAAAATGAGAAAAAAGAATATCTATGAATTTAAAATAAACTTTTATCCCCAATAACTTTTTGCCTAATGCCGTGAATTTTCCAGGTTTGGCCTCCAGATGAACTTGTTCATAGTGAAACCTGGTTTTCCCTTTGCTTTAAAACTTTGATGTGAATGAATAGTTTGTCTTTGCTGATCCTGTGAACATCACACACTGTCTGGTTTCAGTTCTTTGTGTAAACAGAAGAGCATGGCCCTGCCCTAGTTACGCTTGAGCACGGTTGATCAGAGATTCTTCTCCCAACCTCACTAGTGTTTTTCATAGATACAGGCAGGTCAGTTTCTACAGCAGTTGTGGCTTTTTTCTGTTCTTAGAATTTCACTGCTTATCTATTTTACTTAATTTGCAGAGACATTTCCACAAGTGGGCCAAAATGTGAACATTTTAGTCATATACAAAGGCAAAAAAGAATTCAAAGAACACACATATATCTCTTCCAATTTTAGTAATTAAGACCATTTCTTCAATTTTAGAATCTCTCTATTTTCAGGTCCAGAAAGAATTCTTTCCTGATGCTTTGAGTTTTGTATTTCAAAATTAAAAACATAAAATGTCAGGAGTTTCTCCTGAAGATCATCAGGATGATCTAAAAATAATTATTTTTACTGAAATTAAAGAAAATGGTGTAGGATATATAATGGAAAAACATCCGTGGATTTTGAGCAAGGATAGCTTTGTCAGTTATAGCATCTGTTAATTTTGCCTTAAAATCCTGTAATTAAAAATTACACTAAAGGTAATGAGAAGTATAGTGGAGAGCAGGTATTATTCAACCTTACCCTTAGTGAGTGACCTTATGGCCATCACTAATTTTGAAGATCTAAGGTATGACCAGAGGGCCAGATGTAAGGCACCCAAAAGACCTTGCCCTAAGGTTAAGGTGGAGTAATCCCTGTTCTACACTACAAAGAACAGTACAAAGAAACTGATGCTCTATAGTGTGGTTTTAGACAAGAAAACCATGTATTTTATTACTATTTATTTAAATGGTGTCTAATTGTGTCTAAACCTATCATCATCTGCATTACTCACTCTGAAGCAAATAAACTTGCTCCTATGTACCTTAGTTAAACTGGGACAGCTACTTCAAGGCTTTTTTGCTCTGGAAATTTGGATATATATCCATTAGAGTGAAAGTCATTTAATAACTACATATATCTCCCATATAGCAAGCAGATGATTGTCAAGCTTGAGATTCATGCACATTGATCCACACCAGACTTAAGAAGAATTCATCTTTTTAGGCAGAGGTTTTCTGTCCTAGTAGTTCACAAATAACTGACTTGGAGACTTCATGTAACTTATAAATACTCATCCAGTATCTCAGGCTTGTTACTAACTAGATCTTTTATTCCATTTGTATTAATCTATGTGATGCCCTGAGGCTTGTGGCCTTTACCTCTATTCCATTTTGTGTGCTCTGCTCCTTCTCTATCTGGATCCATCCTCTCTCATTCTATCATTCTCAGTTTGGCTTTCCTGTCTAATGATGTCCATTTCAGTTATTGGCTAGTCAGCCAATCGTAGCAGGATACAGAAGGATTATTCCATAGCACTTCTCCGGCTGACAAAAGCTTTACACACTTCAACAGAGCCCCAGCAGAATGGCCCTTTTTTTCTCTAGTCACACTTTCTCATCACTTATTCTCTGTCCCAAGCTTAGGTACCCACATCAAAAATGTTCACAAAAGTCATAAGCCTATTTAGCCTTCAAAGGAGCTGGCCAGCCTGTGGCATATGGTTTGGGAGCTCACATGCGTTTGTCTTGTTCTTAAAAGTGACATGCATTATTTAATCAATTCTCAAATTTTTATGAGATAATTCCATTATCTCTTTTTCTTTTACCATACTTGATAATTGAGCATAAAAGAGAAAAACACTTCAAAGATGTAAGAATTAAATACTTAACACTAAGATTAGTGCTCTTTCACAAGCATGGCTTCACATGAATGATATGACAAGAGTTATGTAATTCCAGCACTTAGAATACAGTCCCAGAGCGACTGAGTCCAAGGCCAGCTTCAGTTCCATAGACAGTCCACCACTGTTGAAATAGGCAGTTTAGTGAGACTCTCCTTAGGTAGATAAAGACAGTTAAATGAAATTATAGTTTTTACTTATATAGCTGGTTACAGATAACCTGAAAATTTTATTTCCTATTTTAAAGTTATATTTATAATAATTCACTTAAATCTAGATTAAAATGTGTTCAATACATCTAAGGTAAAACAGCAGGAACAAATGTCACAAATTCAATGTTCATTTGTGTGGTGGAATGTTTTTTCACACTGTAAATAAAGGACTGTTTTGGCCTATGTAGAGCACCATAGAAGTGGGCAGAAAATCAGAGCACAAGAAGGTAGGAAGAAGGGTGGAGTTATCAGTCTCCATTCGTCCCCCAAAGAAGACAGACATGTAGAGATACTGGCTCAGCCACGGGCTGAACCACGTGATAAAAAGATAAATAAAAATGAGTTGATTTAAAATGAAAGAACTAGCTAATAATGTGCATGAGACATAGGACAAACAATACATAATAATATAAATATCTAATTCATTTCTTTAAGAGACAAAAGCTACAAGGACCAAATTCCAAACAGCCACTCGCACCAAGTCACAAACGCCAAAATGGGCCCGAGAAAAACAAAATACAACAGATGGCGCCCAACGTGGGGCCAAACACCCACATAAAGCCTAAACAAGTTTTAAAAACTTAAAAAACGTTTTAGATCACTAAAACAAAGCCGAAAATGGCTTTCTAAATTGCATATTTAAATTGATTTATAGTACAGAAACAGAGTGGTGTACAAACAAAAATTTAAAAATGGCAAGTCCGCGACACACAACTTAAACTCATACGTTTCATAAAAGGTTTGGCATAAATGTGATTGATTTAAGGTTTTTGCTTATACTAAACAACAACAACAACAACAAAAAACAATTAAAAACAGTTTTTCTAATAACAACATTTCCTGAGTCTGCTCTGGTTGCTGACAACAGCAGAGTGGCGCTGGCTCCTCCGCCATATTAAAACGCCACCAAAAGGGACAGGGTCAACAATTAAAGTGATACCAACATTTTAAAAGCTCTTTAAGTTAAAAAATGATTAAAAATTCTCAATAAAATAAATTTAGACTCTCAAAACCTCTAAACAAAAAAACAATATATATAAAATACACATAAGATTCAGAGAGAGAGAGAGAGAGAAACATAAAAAATAAAAGAAACCTTTAAAAAATAAAAAAAGGTAAAAAACCACATAAAGATGACAAATAAACAAAGAGTCAAAATTAAAATTATTAAATTCTCTTTTAATTTTTTAACTTTTAGTGAGCTAATTACAAAGAAACAATTGATTACTAAGGCTATAAGTTAAACCAATACTTATATATTTTAAAGATGTCTTGACTTTAAAATCTGTTTATAAAAATATGTTACTTACAAAAAATTTTTTGCTTTTGTCTCCACAAAAGATCAAAACCTATAGATTGATTCTAGACAAATGTAGTTTCATTTGCCAAGGCCACCTAAAATTCTCTAATAAAAAAATCAACTTCCAAAATGGCCAGTTGAGATAATCCAACTTCAAAACCCCATAAGATCAATGTCCTTTAACAACAAAAAACAAAAAAAAAACTACTCCCAATTTCCCCAAAATGTTACTTATTAATATTTATTTTCATTATAAATAATTAATAGTCATAGTCAATATTAAAAAAAAGGCTGTTTGAAATTTCGTCCACGTGGCTTTTGTCTCTTAAAGAAATGAATTAGATGTTTATATTATTTTATATTGTTTGGCCTATGTCTCATGCATATTATTAGTTAGCTCTTTTATCTTAAGTCAACTTATTTTTATTTATCTTTTTATCACGTGGTTCAGCCTGTGGCTGAACCAGTATCTCTATATGTCTGTCTTCTTATATGTCTTCTTCTTATATGTCTTCTATGTCTGTCTTTCATCATATCTAAAAATATCTGTTTATATGCTATAAAGTGAATAATGGGAGCTGGAATTTCTCTTTTCAGAGAAAATCATTTCACACATGATTCGCTTAATATCTTTCATAGTGCTCTACAGTACATAAGGGAAGCAAAGAACTTTCAATCGTAATCCAGTCTTCATAACAGTACTGTATTACAGGCAATGAGGGGATTAGCATTCCCATTTCTCAGGTGTACAAAAAAGATACTTCTATGAATGAAGGGACTTACCAATATATTGAGGCACATTCAGATCATTATAAATAAATCTTACCATATATTTAAAACACTTGATTCTGTCCTTTGTATGCTACTAACAGTTTACATTGTTATGTAATTAAAAAGACAGTCAGGTCAAGTTAAGTAGATATGAGCTCAGTCACAGGAACATTACCATTTCCACTCACCTATCTTTGAATAACTATTTTGCATTTGGTAAATAACTGAGCATATAATGAACATCCTTATATGCTATGATCTGTAGCTGCTGACACAAAATAATTTAATCTACAACTTTTATCATAGTGTATACTGTGTATTTTCTATACCAAGCATTTATCAGTAGAGGTAATTTTGTTACTGACTTGCAGGTAAAAGTTTACAACCTGACAAATGAATACTTCTAACAGACAAACAAAAACTAAAAATTCTATATATTTCTCACTATAGAGGTCATACTAACCCCTAATTATTCTTCTTCTACCCAAGCTTCTAAAGTGTTGAATTATATGCTGCAACATCATTTCAAAATATAGTTTTTAACTATGTGTTATGCTTGTTTTTTTTGGAAATAGTAATCAAGTATTCTATTAGTGAAAAGAAACCCTAAGTCCTTAATCTTCAGCAGTTATTTATTTAGTTCAGGTGAACAGTGTATTATATAATAAACCAGGTAGTTGTGACACTGTGTTTTACTTTAGAATATCAGATATAAACCAGGCTTTGGTAGGGTGTGCCTTTAATCCCAGCATTTGGGAGGTAGAAGCAGCTGAATCTATGTGAGTCCAAGTCTATCCTGGTCTACAGAACAAATCCCAGGATAGCCAGTGCTACACAGAGAAACCCTGTCTCAAAAACTAAGATAAATGAATAAATTCATAAATGAAAAAAAAATAATGCCTGATACTGCACATATGAGAACAATCAGTTTGATAAGCACTGCCATCAATTTCATCCATATTTAATATGCAAATACACATGAAAATTACTAAACTGTTTCCTCCAATTCTCAGGACTTCCTTAGAATTTAATATGCCTGAAATACTGTTAGGAGCAAATTAATATGTACAGTCTGGTAAACTCCAAAGAAGCAATTCCTCTAAGAGTACAGTGAAAAAAATTCCTTTGATTATCCACATACTTCTCAATTGGGTAGGCAAAGTGAGAAATTAAAGCCAAATTATTTAGCCTCTTCTATATAATATTCATTAATACTTTATGTTCCCATGATAGATTTCTTCATGAGCATTTTTCATTATCTTTTTTTTAATGGCTATCCTTCATTCAGTTTTCAATCTGTGTGACAATACTTGCAGCTAAGGTAATTTGAATTAAATTTTCAAGCATAATCTATTTGAATAAGTGTTTGTGAATTGCTATCAGCCAGTTTTATTATAAAAAGATAATTTCTCTCCTTTCTATTTCTTTATCCACTAATTTAGTGAGTTTATCAAAAAAGCAGTCAAATTTGTCTAGCATAGCATGCTCTTTATTAACTTATCATGGAGTGCAATTTGCTCTTTCTTAATAGCAGGTACCAGAAACAAAAGCCTGTTGTTTCTTTACCTTATTTTTCACATATTTTTTAGCCTCCTAATCAGGACGATTTAGACATGGTTTCCCATCTTAAAGAGGAATCCATTATCTGCTTTCTTTATCGAGGTAGAGTCAAATAGGGCACACTTCTTTTATCTCACAATTTTAAAAACCAAAGCTATTTACAAAAAAAGTCATATCCCTGTGGCAAAATTATATTCTTTAAAGTGAGATCCAGGTGGCATGTAAAATATTTGAGCTCAATTGAGGTCGAACTTTCCTGCTACTCTGGAGACAATAGGGTCCTGCCATCTCTCGTTGTGTATGTGTTAACTTTTAAATGAATTTGACACATTTTTTCTGTAAGTATTTAATTTTATTTCCCTAAAAGAATCAAATTTTATTAAATCAAGTTTGTTTGATTAAATCACATTTGTTTTAATTAACCTAAGAAAAGACATGGTAATATAAATATGAATGAATAAAACATTCTGAAAATAACAACTAGTTAATAAATCAGCTTCTATGAACATTAAATTTAATGTCTGATAAGTAAAGCCAGCAAAAATTAAAGTGTCATTTTTCTAATTTTAGTCTACAAACCCATTATTTATTTAGGATGTCAATACTGGTATTTTACTTTCACATAGCAATTAAATTTTTGTATGTATGCATTAAAAATTTATTTCATGAACCACATAAAACTTATATCAGACACCATTTTAGGAAAATAATAATTCTTTAAAGAAAACTGAAAATAAACTACTATTAAATTTGGTAACTTTTAAAATTATTAATTTTAGTAACAGAAAAATCAAGTTTTATATCTTCTCTTTTGTTCAAGCATACTCATACATTTTAATTCACATCAACTTGCCTGAATTAATAATATAATTATTAACATTTAGAGAGAATCAAAGAAATTCCTTTTAAAGGTATGGCATAGTGAAAAATGCTTCCTGAGTTTTTCAGTTTCTTTCAACAAATTATTGCAAACATGCACTGTATTGAAATTAAAAATTGATAAGTAAGTTTCATGAACATTTAAAAGATATGTTTAAAAGATATGCAGGGAATCTATAAGTGTATAAAATTAGACTGTATAAGAACTATAATAGAAAACCTCTATTGATGAAAGAAATGATATAAGTAAATAGATATATTTTATATTTATATCTTATGTAAACTATTGGAAAATTCAATTCTGTCAAAATGTTAGCCTTTGCTAAGTTGACATGTATAATTAATACAACAACAAATAAAATTCTCTTTATAGATATTGACAAAGTAATTCTAAAATTTATTTGACTAAAAGGAAATCCTAAAATGAAAATGGTTACTAACTTATGATTGTCTTATTTAATATTATATCTTATCTTGCAGAGAATGAATGCAATAGATTTTTAGTATAATATGATATTTTAAATATGAAGCTCAGTCCTCTACCAGGCCTCTGATAGCAGCATACTACTAATCTCCAACAAAAGAAGGCCAAGTACTGATGTGCTGTTAAGTCAAATATTAATTTTTGATATTTAACTGTATTGAATGCATTTTAAACTATCTATTACAAGCTAATATAGGTATAGTAAATTAATTTTAAATTCATGATTATTTTAACTTAAAATATTAAAAAGTAAAAAGTAAATGAAAATGTACATATGAATTAAGATATAGATCTTATACTAAAAGTACTCAACAGAAAATTTGATGATGAATAACACACTACAAACTATTGAACCTCTGCACTAGTCCACGGAAGAATATTTTTACTTTTTAGTCTCTTCTTTCAAATATCATCAGATGCAAATACTACAATGGAAAACAATGTGTTGGCCTATATTAAATACACATACTTTCTAAATACATTGAGAGAAAAATATAAGCTTCAGAAAAGATGAACATATTGAAAAGCACTTTTGAAATGAAACATATATACAAGGCAATATATAAATTTTAGCACTCAATAGCAGCAAAGAATCCCCCAGTTTTAAAATGAACAGTATCTGAAAAGTACTACACTAAAACAAATTATAGTAAGTAACTCATAGAATATTCACAATTATTTGTCATTACAAATAATTTATGTTCCATAATGAGCTTAATATTGAAAGTTCCATCGAGTTCTTGAGAGTTGTCATGTCAAATAATCTGCCTTGAGACAAGATGTGTCACCATGGTGAACTTGCTTGCTGAGTATGTAATCCTGAACTAAACTTGTAGCACTGAAAAATACACTGTAAAATCTATAATGAACATTATTATGTATATAAATATACACATATAGTTTAATAATGCTTTTCTGTGTGGGCATATACTGTTCCATCCAGGAGCTAAAGAGAACTTAACCAAAATCCCAATATGATACCCAAGCCCTGTTTTTAGTTATTGCCATGAGTATCCAAGGGTCTCTCAAAATACACAGCTTTAGTTGTCCCATCGTGGTGAAGGTAAGTCTGACAGAGCTCTAGCACAAACACTTACTAAATGGCCCTGACAAACCCTGCTTTTCCCCCATTTCTTCTTGTTTGCTAAAAACTGTTAGATTACATTTTAAGAAGTAGACACCAAGGGTTATTCCCTTATTTGGCCACTTCTTCCTTCTAAGGCTGACTATTTAGGTCTAACTATCAAAGTATTGATATTCAACATTCAAAAACCCACTTTTGGCTCGCCCAGTTAACCTATCCAATTGAAATTAAACTACTTATCTTAACATGGGGTTTGTCCTTTTACTTTTATAAACTGTCATTTACTTTTGTGCCACATCTGCCTCTGGTCTCCAGAGGTGGTCCTTTATCCCTCCGGAGCAATAACAATATCCTCCCTTCTCTCCTACATTCCTGTTTCCTTCTCTCTTGTTCTCTATTTCCCTTGTCTCTTATTTTTTTGCAATTTGTCCTTCTATAGAAAACAAATCTCTGTGTTGAGAACTTCATGTTTTGTGCTGACTCTGAGATCAAGTACCTATTTCTGAAGACACCACAACCCTAAGAAATAAGATGCAGGGAACCCTGTGGTAGAACTGACCAAGTGTCTCCTCTCTAAAGACTAGTTTTCATGGTACCAGAAGGCACCATGCAAACCTTCAAAGGAGAGAGGCAATCAATAGTCCTACCAGCTATGATGCCTATGAACCCACAACAATGACCAGCATGGCAAAATAACTACCAGGGTACAGTAATTAACAAATAATTTTGTGATAGGCAACAGCTCTTTCATTATACTTAAGGCCTACCTAAAAGGATGTAAAACTTGTCTGGAACTGCACACTTAGCTAGTGACTTCATGGACATTGGAGGAGAATTTACAACCATTACTTTACTAAAGCAGTATAACCCCTTTATTTAGACAAACTTTCCATGGAAAGGCACACCACAAATGTAGACTGACTGTAGAGAGAAAATTCACGGAAGACCAATGCACACATACCCCAATGGCCAATGTGACAAGCCAATGAATTTTGTTGATGTTATCTAAAGGAATGTGGGAGAAAGGTTATGTACAAGTGTGGTAGAATGGTCTCTGTATGTTGTAAATAAAGTACTGTTTTGACCTATGTAGAGCACCATAGAAATGGGTAGAAAATCAGAGCACAAGTAGGTAGGAAGAAGGGTGGAGTTAGCAGTCTCCATCCAACCCTAACCCTAACACTAACCCTATGCACAGCACTGTAGAAGTGGATGGAGAATCAGAGGGCAGGCAGGTAGGAGAAGGTTGGAGTTAAGTCAGTCTACATCTGACCCCTGAAGAAGACAGACATGTAGAGGTACTGGCTCAACCACAGGCTGAGCCCTGTGGTGGGAAGATAAATGGAAATGGGTTGATTTAAGATGAAAGAGTTAGCTAGTAATGTGCTTGAGACATGGGCCAAACAATATGAAGTAATATAAACGTCTGATTCATTTCTTTGGGGGACAAAAGCTGCTGCATGAATCAGGTTCCAATCCTCTGGAGCAGACCAGGTCATGGCGTCTTCCCAATGTGGGCTGAACACCCACATAAAGCCTTAGAAAGTTTAAAAAGCTTAAAGAGCATTCTAGATCACAGAAGCAGAGCCAAAAGCAGTTTTCTGAATTGCGTATTTGAAATGATTTATGGTACAGAGACAGCGTGGTGTTCAGGAGGAATTTAAAAATGGTGCATCTGCGACACACAGCTTAAACTCATACGTTTCATGGAAGGCTTGACATAAGTGTGATTGATTTCAGGTTTTTGCTTATACTGAACAGTTAAAAATGGTTTATCTGGTAGCAGCATTTCCTGAGTCTGCTCTGGTTGCTGGCAGTGGCAGAGATGTGCGGGCTTCTCCACCATATTGAAATGCACCAAAAGGGGTGGAGTCAGCAATTAAAGTGATACCGACATTTTAAAAGCTCTTTGGGTTAGAAAATGAATAAAGATTCTCAATAAAAAAGATTTAGACTCTCAAAACCTCCAAACAGGGTACAATGTATGTAAAAAATACATAGGCTTCAGAGAGAAAGAGAAAAAGGGTGAAGAAAGCCCTTGAAAAAGGAGAAATAGGAATAAAGATAAAGATAAAGGTCACGTAAAGATGGCAGACAAATAAAGAGTCTGGATTATGTTTGTTGTGTGTTCTTTTAATTTTTTTAACTTTTAATGAGCTAATTGTAGAGAGACAATTGATTGCTAAGGCTGCTAAGTTAAACAAATACATATACTTTAAAGATATCTTGACTTTGAAATCTGTTTATAAGAATATGTTACTTAGGAAAAGAGTTTCTGCTTTTGTCTCCACAGAAGATCAAAACCTATGGATTGGTTCTAGGCAAATGTGGTTTCATTTGCCAAGGCAACCTGAAATTCTCTGATCAGCTTCCAAGATGGCTAGTTGAGATGATCCAGCTTCAAAACCCCATGAGATCAATGTCCTTTGACAGCAGGAAGCAGTAAAAGAAAGAAAGCTCCATCCAATTTCCCCAAAATATTACTTATTAATGTTTGTTTTCATTACAAATGGTTAATGGTCATAGTCAATCTCTTTTAAAAAAAAAGTAAAAAAAAGAAAAGGGAAGGAGGATATGATATAGGAATTATTAGAAAAGATAAGTGGATTTTGGTTTATTGATATAAACTTAAGGTCAATTTTGTTATGCTGTATGGATTTTTCTACTGTTGATTAAGGTATGATGCTGATGTAACTCAATTAAACTTGTAATGTGTAATTGAGAAATGCAGATTAACAGTCATCTATCATAACCAAACTTATAGTCATGTTAGTTAGGTTTTTGTAAGTATACAAAGATATATTTCAATTAGGTAGTCTTCAAACACTTCAAAGACATGCAGAATATAACATTTAAATTATTATTATTTTAAGAACTTAGACTTTTCTGGACAGTGAGACAAGTCTGCTCCTGGCAGCACCAATGTATTTCAGGAAAATGATGGGCATTGAAGAAACTTCATGTGGAATTTACTTTGTGGCAACAGTTAGCCACTGGACAAGAAACTGTTCTGATATTGACTGGTTGATAGGATGCTGTATAAAATGGACATGCAGGTTCCATAGGAAAGTGACCTTTGAATGTGGGCAGAACAAGCCAAGATGGTCCTTCAGGTTCCTGCTTTGCAGAAAACATTGACAGGCATCCTTCTGGACACAAGGAGAAGTGACTGATGGACTGTGTCAGATTTTCTACATCACTGAAAGGTATGCCAGAGACTAGCGCCTTACAGGCTGAAGATGGATGCCCCAACATTACAAAGGAACTTTGGGTGACTGTCCAGGTAGACAGATGTCATCTCTGTCATTTTCCAGACTTTGGAAATTGCTTGCACTTCCTGTTTATTTGAGTAATATTATATCCTTCTGTGTTCTTTGATGTGGTTGGAGGATTAATAATTGTAGGTATAGTTCTTTTAGTTTAAAAGGTATATTAGATATGAAGCTTTAGATTCACAAGGATAAGGTAGATAATGGAATATTCTCTTTAATTTTGTGAATACAAATAGACTGGATATTGTGACTGTAATTCCTGCTTGTAATTTTGCTATATGGAAATTGAAACCTTCCTTTTTAATTAGACAGAAAAGAGGAGATGTGGTAGAATGTTCTCTGTATGTTGTAAATAAAATACTGTTTTGGCCTATGCACAGCACTGTAGAAGTGGGTAGAGAATCAGAGGGCAGACAGGTAGGAGAAGGTTGGAGTTAAGTCAGTTTCCATCCGACCCCCAAAGAAGACAGACATGTAGAGGTACTGGCTCAACCACGGGCTGAGCCACATGGTCAGAAGATAAATGGAAATGGGTTGATTTAAGATAAAAGAGCTAGCTAGTAATATGCCTGAGACATGGGCCAAACAGTATGAAGTAATATAAGAATCTGATTCATTTCTTTGGGGGACAAAAGCCGCCTCACGTACCAGGTTCCAAACCTCTGGAGCGGACCAGGTCACAAACCTCCGGGCCCAAAATGGGCTCAGACAAAAACTTACTACAACAACAAGAACAGAAATGATTCAAAGATAGCTGCATCACCAAGGCCCACCTGAACATGGGTGACAGGTCATAAAGAGGGGAACCTGGAGCACACATAGCCTACAGGCAGATTAATTAGTGGAAGAGCCTCCTTTCCAGGTGCCATTGTTTGTCTAAACATTTTCCAGGAAGTTAGAGAGTTTTCTCAATTTTTCATGTAGCTGATCTGTTCTCAGAGTCCTACTTATAGTTCTTCCTCTGAGAAACTTCCTGGATATTAAACTTGCTTTCATCTAAGAAGAACTCTCAGCTTAAATTGCTTCCTCTTGCAGGAAGGGGCCTGGAGAATCTGATAAGTTTCAAGAACTTCCTGAAGCTATTTTAAGTTTTTAGCTTCCTGATTAAGGAGCTTCCTGCAGGACGGAATGTTACAATATTTGAGGAAACTTCAACAACAATCTAAATATTTGTTTTATACACATAATTAATTTTAGTCTTCATATGTCAAGTGGGAAATTTCATTATACAATAAACAAGAGACTGCTAGAGGAAACAACAATTGAAAATGCAAAGTTGTAGAAAACAGGCCCAATGGATATATACATTTACAAAACAGGTATGGCACTTAAGTCTGCTAACATTGTGGAAGACTTAGCAGGAAGATTAAGATCCACATGACTAGGAAATTTTCAGTGAGATTGTGTATTCTGGTATCAGTGGAATCACTATACTGACGAAGTCTTACTAACATAATTGCTCAAATGTAACCTGAACAAGGATAATAAAATATATGGCAAAAATAGATGGGAAATTATGTCTCAACCCTGCAGAAAAATCTGCAATGAAGCAATGCTGTGAGGGGAAGAAAGGGCTTCCTCATTGGTAACGCAATTAGTTATTCAACACCAAATAATTAACAACAATTAAAGAAAAAAATAATATAGCATTACATGACTCAGCATATATTTATGTAACAATTAATGAAGTAGACCTCCTGAATCCATAAAAGAACAAGAAGTATATGGCAGGGTTTGGAAAAAAGAAATGGAAAGGGAAAATGTAGTTATTACCTCAAATAATTTTTAAGAAAAAGAAAAATACTTTTCTCTGATTCCAAGGTGACACATACTATTGCTTGAGTTTGACCTCACATACCATATTTTACAGGGTAGAGACCCATAGTAAACTCTTAAAAAGTATTGTGGGTCATTAGAAGGTGAAATTGTATGGAAGCCTCTTACAGGATTTGGAATTCCATTTCAAGTGTATTATATAATCGTGTTTCGTCCTCTGAGTGGCTTAAGATATAATTGATCATTCTGATACCTGCTTCTGTTATGATGTACAATCATCCTTCTTTCTTTTCAGAATATAGGCCATGCTTTAGTCCTGCCTTTGCACTCATATAAACATTAGCTGAAGCAAACCTTTTCTTTATATGCCTCATAATAATAATATGAAGCTACTACTGTCTGGTTTTACACATGGAGATTATGGTTCTTTTCTGTTTTCTGCATAGTCATTTAAAATATACAAACAAGCACAAGCAAACAAAAAAAAATATTTCTTTGACAGATGTTAATTTTCTTTTTTTTTTAATTTTTATTTATTTATTTATTTATTTATTTGCCTTGGTGTTTGCCTGGAACTGGAACTACAGACAGTTGTTAGCTGCCATGTGGGTGCTGGGAATCGAACCCAGGTCCTCTGGAAGAGCAGACGGTGCTCTTAACCGCTGAGCCATCTCTCCAGCCCCGACAGATGTTAATTTTCTACATGTCTAATTTTAAGCAGTCTTTAAGCAATATTTTATGAATGTTTGGCTTTGGTTAAATGTAGCTTTTGTATTTTTTTTAATGAAAAGTCTCACCTGATGAACAAAATATAATGCAAGTGTGTTCTACTTTCCAGTTTGTTTGAGGTTGATGGCTAAAGAGGCCAAGGAAAGAAGATAGATTGTTATCTCTGTCATATTTAGCAATTACTTTCTAGTAGAAATACATTTATAGTGCTCTCTGTATACCTAGACTCTTTTGTGATTCTTATATATTTCCTTGACCATTGATAGCTTGTAAAATTTTACATATGTAGTTTATTTACAGTCTTTCCACCAAACTTCAGAAAACTTATTAGGAAAATGTGTTGCATAATCTGTTAATATTGTCTTGTTTTAAATCTTTATAATATTTATGAATTTGGCACCAGATGATTATTAAGGTTAAAATGTTATCACAGATATTAAATTAATTCAAAGAATTTAAATAAAAAATATTTTCCTTGGCAGCTTCACACTTATGGAAAACATTGTCAAAATGTTGTCTTATATACTTCCAATGTTACAGAAAGGAAAGCCAGTGTGTAAAAGAGTTTGTATTGTTACCAGCAGATCCCTGAGTATTTTGCATTCATCTGAATATAATTCTTACACATGACTAGAATTTTTCCAAACCCATAAATATTTGCTCACAATGCATATGGATTTGATTCAATATTCAGTTTTATTTTAAAAATGAGATATTTCATTTGAAATTATTAGGACATTACTATATCTGTGCACAAATTTCCCAAACATGCAAAAGTAAATCCATCCAAATATTTATAATAATGTCAATGTGATTGCAAAGTACAAATTATGAGTCAGGAATTATAACTTTTCACTTAAAGCTATACAACTTATTGATTCCATCAGTTGCTATTAAAAATAATGAGACTTAATTCAGTATCTATGCATGATATGCACTTTAAGTGACAAAATGGTTCTATAGCATGAATGAGTATCTGGGTACAGAAATCTTCAAAAATAACAGCAAAAACAAAAAAATACATCATATCTGTAACCTGTACTCATGTCAGTTTTTTGGTATTGATATTGCTCTGTTATTCTGTAAAGAGTACCGTGAAAATTAATGGTATAGAGATTTTAATTTTTTTTTTTTTACGTGCGAAGCAGCTTTTATTAACAGGTTGTTTCCAGAAACCAAAAAACGCAATATGAGCTGTTAGTTAACACCCTATGCCTCCAAGATGCCTCCAGGGTTCCACTTGGAGAAGGGATACATAAAAACTGCCTATTTCAAGGCCCAAGTCTTTCACCTCCCTTCAGAGTTTTACTTAGAAACTTTGTAACTTTACCCTATTGTTGGGTTTTGGGCGGTTTTTTGCCTCTTCCAGCTACTTTGTAACAACCATAGGTGACAGGTGAAAGAATCATGAGTAAGAAGAACGTTCATAAGAAAACAAACATTAATACCCTCTGTCCCTCTGTTCTGCCTCAGTGGCTTGATCCTTCATTAGTTGCATTTTTCTTTGTGCTGGATTTCACCCATCTGAATCAGATCAGGGACTTCAACTGCCAGCCAAGGACCCAGCCCTAAGGCCATCAGATGAGCTAGTCCAAACTTGGGCACATTCCTGGCCCACAAAGGTTTGAAATGATCAGTCAGACATATTTTGCCACACCTGTACATCTTTGCTGTCTTTCCATCCAGCTTAGGGACTGCAATTTCTGGAGCAGTGGTGGGATATGTGATAGGAATTTCAAACTCGATGTCAAACTCATATTTGAGGAAGTCATGGATGTACGAGCATTTTCCAAACCATCGGGTTCCTTCCTTGTTGGACTCCAGTCGGAACCAATCATTGTCTGAATTCTTGTTGTTCTCCACATACTGGATAAGGGACTGATATTCCTCCTTTAGTCGCTGCACCCACAATTCCCGATCTCGGGGTCCGGCGTTAGTCCTCAGCACTGGGATCTCTGTCATGGCCCGCCGGGGGTAGCCTCATCCGCCATCTTGGGCCAGGAGATTTTAAATTTTTAAAAAAATTATTTTTATTTATTATTTGGAGATTTTACATCATGCACCGCATCAAACTCAGATGTCAGTTTTTTCAGTTTCATACCCACTCTTATGTTCTCCCATTTACAAACAAGTCCATTCATGCTGCTCATTTACCTATGGGAGCATAGGCTCCCTGTAGCCAGACCCTTAAGAAAAAATGAGTCTTTCCTCACCCACACCCCTGCCAGAGGCCATCAAGGCCTAAGTAAAGCACTGTGTCATTTAGCCATGTTCTAGCCTTGATCTCTTGTATACAATGATTTTTTTTTTGTTTTTTTTTTCTTTTTCTTTTTTATTATGTATAAAGTCTCATTTTTTTAATCCATGTATCCTCTTGTTCAAATGGCACTTATGAGTGGATACATCCCCTGCTTATCTTTCTGGGTTTGAGATACCTTACTCAGGAGGATATTGTTCAATTCCACCCATTTGCCAGCAAATTTTAGGATATCATTTTTTCTTACTGCTGAGTAGTACTCCATTTTGTAGATGTACCACAGTTTGTTAATCCATTCCTCAGTAGAGGGGCATCTAGGTTGTTTCCAGGTTCTTGCTATTACGAATAATGCTGCTATGAGCATAGTTGAGCTAATGCCTTTAGAGTGTGAATATGCATCTTTAGCAATACCAATAGTGGTATTGCTGGATCGTTGGGGAGATTGATTCTGAGTTTTCTAAGAAACCATACTGCATTTCAGAGTGATTGAACCCGTTTACACTCCCATCAACAATAGAGGAGTGTTTCCCTTGCTTTGCATTCTTTCCAGCATAGGCTGTCATCTGTGCTTTTATTTTTTTTCCTGTATACTTTATTATTATTATTATTATTATTATTATTATTATTATTATTAACAAAGAAGTCACGCTTTCTATCCCTGTATATCATTATTCAAGGTCCCTTCCCCTTCTCACCACATCAGGTCATTTTTTTCTTCTCCACAACTCCCCAAACCCTCTCTGGGCAGGCAGCAGTCAGTTCCATGATCCCTCTGACCCAATATTACTTAGTTCAGTCTCCACTCCTGGCAGATCCAGTTTTGTCCTCCCTCCCTCAAGAGTGAGTCAGATGTTCTTTTAGGTGGCATGGGATCCAAAGAGTCATCTGTGTTTTTAATTTTAGCCATTCTGTAAAGTGTAAGGTGGTATGTCAAAATTGTTTTGCTTTGCATTTCTTTGATGACTGAAGATGTTGAACACTTTTTAAAGTGCCTTTCAGCCATTTGCAATTCTTCAGCTGAGAATTCCCTTTTTAGATCTGAATTTAAATTTACCCAAAGGTGGTGGGAGGGAGAAGGGACCTTGAATAAGGATATACAAGGATAGAAAGTGTGACTTCTTTGTTCATAGTAATAAAATAAATAAATAAATACATACATACATAAAAGAAAGTCAAAAAAATTTAACCAGATTTATAATTTCCCAAGAGCTTATAATTTTTTCAAAATAAAAAAGTTGAAAACAAAATTAAAAATGGAAAACTCTGAACTGTACATCCAGTGAATAATACACTGTGGGATATCAGATGGTGGAATTGAACACTAAAGGGAATAAATAGGTATATTTAGCTTCTTTCTGTTGTATTTATGACTAAAATGTTCATATTTCTTCTTTAATTTTCCCAGATTTATCATTTTTATTCCTCATAGAATTAAACTGTAGTTTTCCAACTTACTTGATTTAATTACAAAACTTTTAGGGCTATTTTTGTAAAAGAACTAATTGTGACCTCTAGAGAAGTCGGTAGAAAGAATCTGCCTATTAAAAGAAGTATCAAATTCTTATTTTTGTGCAGGCTTGTTGAGAAAGGGATAAATTAGGTAGAGGTTATCTATGACGTTTTGTGAGGTCTAACCATCTAAAATTTTTTCTTGTTTTCTCATTTACATTGTATACTATTACAAGGTTTACAGATTGAGCATTTCTAAGTGATCTTGAAAAGACAACACTTGTATAACATAATAAATAGTATACAATTACACTTTTTATAAATTTTTTGGAAAATATTGTCTTAGTGTTATGTTTAAATATATTTACATAACATGCCCTGATCTAATCTAGATATTGTTCCTTCTTCTGTCCTCTTAAATTCTATCAATCATTGTTTCAGACTCAAGTCTACTTTTGTTTTTAGCTTTCCTATAAAAGAGAGATCATAGATTATGATTGCTGCATCTTATTTATTTTACTTAAAATCCTTGATTTGCATCCATTGTGTTACAAATGAAAGAATTTTAATAGTTTGTGTATGAATTACATTCTTGTGTATGTAGTTGTATTTTTCTTATTTATCCTTTCCATCTAGACTGACCCCACTTTCAGTACTTGGAATAAATATGTATGTGAACCTGGATCAATAGTTCAATCTTAGGTTTGGCTTGTTTCTTTTGATTGATTTCCATTCTTTTACTCATAACAAGTGCTAACAATCACTGATTATTTTTGGACAATAAGTGTGTAAATCCTAATATATAAACTTGTTTATGTAAGTCTGTGAATTCTGGTTCACAATTTTGATACACATTGATTCAAAAATCATTTATATCTTGTGAAATATTTGCCTTAAGTTTTTTTTGGAATAATTGCATTTCTCTCACTTTTAGCATCCTTTCAATTTTCCGTATGTGTGTGTGTATGTAAAAGTGAGTATATATGTGTACATGGTATATGCATCCCTGTGTAGTTTTTTATGTACACATCACAATGAGTTCTATTGTGCATGTTGGAACTCAGAGAACAAATTTCATTTCTTTTTTTTCTTTTAAAGATTTATTTATTATGTATATAGTATACAGAAGAGGGTAGCAGATGTCATTGGAGATGGTTGTGAGCCACCATGTGGTTGCTGGGAATTGAACTCAGGACCTCCAGAAGAACAGTCAGTGCTCTTAAGCTCTGAGCCATCTCTCCAGCATCGAGAACAAATTTTTGGAGCCAGTTATCCCCTTTTACCTTATGAAGGCATGTACTGTAGGAGGGCTGGACTGAAGTTTCCTTGAGATTTTCCCATCTCTGCCTTGTAGCTTACTGTTGGAGTGCTAAGATTATAGATGCATATCACCACACCTGTTTTTTTCCCCTGAGTTCTGTAGACCAATTTTGAATGTTAGGCTTACATAGCACATTTAATGTGTCTAATGTGTCGTGTCTCCATGCCTGCCCCATTTTTCTTTTTCTTCTTTTTCTCCTATTTTACTAATCTGATTTTCCTTCTTTCCTTTTTCCCCTACAACTAAGTATTTTAAACTTAATTATCTTTCTATTTCTTCTGCTTTTGCAGCAAGTATTGTTGCTACTGCTGTAACTTTAACTTAGCTTATTAGAATAAGCTGTGGTTCATGCTGTTATAATTTGAGCAATCAACATTATTTTTATTCATACTAATTCATTTTTATTATTGTTGTTATATGTATTTGCATAGTTTTTTGCATGTATGTATGTATGTTCACACTTCATGTGCCTGGTTCCCTCAGGGTTGAGAAGAATGTATCTTATTCTCTGAAACAGGCCTTATAGATGGTTGTGAGTGGCTATATGGGTCCTGGGTGCCCTTCAGGACAAAAAAGTATTCTTAGCCTCTCAGCCAATAGTCTTCCAGACACATGATTTGTCATAATTACTAAACTTATTGTTTCAGAAAGTATTAGATATGATGATCAGGGAGAACATTGATGGATTGTTAGCTCCTATCACATTTCATGTAAAACTGTTGCATTTTAGAAAAATGTCACTCTAGTTTTCCTCAATACTTTAATACATTGTGACATTGTTGTCTTTTTAGTTTCCAGATTAAAGACAGGAAGCATGTACTTATAACTTATGTGTTATAATAGTCTTCTGGACCAAAACACTACCAGCATCAAAATGAGATGTGATGAAAGATAAAGCACTTAAACACAGCTAACAAGATCTCACCATGATGATTTTATAAGAATATCATCTATGTATCCCACATGTTTTTATTCCAGGCTGTCTAAAGTGATATGTTCTCTAATAACTTTAGATCAAATGAGAAACAGGCCTAATACAATTAGAAACACATGTTTTCTTTTTTAAAAAAACATTTAATTAAATCAGACAAAATGTGTTATTCTTCTTTGAGAAAAAAGTAAGTTAATTTATTCTTTGAAATAAATCCCCCTGTAATACAAGTTTTTTTTTTTTTTTTTTTTTTCATGTCTCAAGAAATCTTTGAGCATAGTGGTATGACCCTTATTACATTACTTACTTATTCTGATTATTATGTCAAACCAATGATTTAAATCTAGTTATTTTATATTAGCCTGATTGTTAAAAATGGGTGTATGCCAGGAAACACCTTAATGTACTTTTTGTATATAAGGAGAAAAATGACTTTACACATGATAAAGTGTTAATATATAGTCTTCAGCATCACAAAAAATGACTTTCAAAGGCAACCAAAACAACACTAAAACACAATGTAAAATTTTAGTGTTCTCCATGGAATAGCAGGCACTACAGTGACACATATTGCTGGAAGCTTAGGGAAATGTAATGTATATAGTAGCATTTATTTTAAAATAATTCTCTTTCCAGAGAAAGATTTGACAAACACACACATACACACCATGCTAAGTTTTTGTTTGCTTTTGTTTTGTCTGAAACTGTCCTGTGTGCTTTTATAATTCATTGGGTTTTCTGAGAAATACCATTGGAGCCATTATATTCCTGAATATAAATGGTAACCAATTGTTAGACCATTAAATAATAATGAAAATTTTATAAAGAAGGAGTAGGAGGAACACTCCACAGGCAGGCTTACTGATAAATATTTTTGAGTTGTTGACTGTAACCATCCTCTTGTGTCTAATTTAAGCCTCATTTAATTCTAACTTAAAGAGGGAAATTGTACACATTATGACACAATTGTCAGAAAGAATTGTAATTTCTATTCTGTTGTTCTGATTGCTTCCTGTCTATCTTCTTATCACAGATACTAGAAAAAATTCAAACATCTAAAAATTACAGGCTTTGTGGACTCACTTGGACGGTTTTTCCTCTTTAACAAATTATGAAGTTTTTAATAATAAATAAATGTTTCCTATCATTTACAATACTACTGGATCATAAACAATTGTCTCTTCTCCCTCATAAGCCAGCATTATCACTCTTAATTTTATAGCTCCTTGTTTGAGATTTGGGTTGTGTTGTCTGCTGTGACCTATGGATATACCTTACACTTTGAAGCATTTCACCTTTTTCCACTACAAAATGATTCTGGCTCAAGGTATCTGCTTTTCATCATTTTGTATTGCATCAACAATTTTTTTCTGTGTTGAATCTATTTGATGTTTTATTGGAAGATGATCTTGGCACAAATTATGCTCATTGAAGTTGGAATGCCACTACTGCTAGGCCCTTAATAAAACAGATTTAGGAAAACATGAAATCAAAATTTCTAAATCTCTATGCAGATACCCAATTCCTATTCCTGTATATGACTTACAAGTTTGCATGATCTGTTTGATTCAGGCCCAGAATCCCATGCAACAGTGTCCTGTTCCTCTTCTTTATTATGACCAACTCTTGAGAAAGAACATCCAGTGATTATAATGAATTTCTGTTTTGTAGAATGAATACCAAATTAGTTTAGAATTACTAAACAGTATCCTCATCATAAATCAATTTCTGGAGGTAGCAGCCATAAAGTTTGTACATAGGCCAGCTTGTACTCTGTAATGGGAGCATTTTTTTTCTTTGTTATCTGTATACCATCCTTAACTTTTACTCCTTTTTCTATAATGTATTTTTTAGGATTTCCTGTGTAGTATTGCTCTCTTATCTAAAGAAGAAGAGAGGCATGATCTCCATTATCATTACATATTTTTTAAATTATAAAAAATTGTGATAAATGTCTCAAGTCTTATGTACTTTCTAATGTATTATTTGTTGAGAATGAATTATAAGGCTTTTGATGCAGCAATATTGTCCTCCATATTTTGTGCATAAACACTGGTTTCTTCTAATTGGTTTTGTTGTACTAATCTATAAATAAAATGAATTATTTTACTACATTTAGATTGAGGATAAAAGGAGACATAGTGTAATATTTTTTCTTTTGGAAATTTGCTGAGTCTATCAAATATAAACTTTGTGTGATAAGATTTTAAGTGACTATAAAGCTTTTAACTTTTTTTGCACTTAATTGTAGTGTCTGTTTCTCAAAAAAGTCAGGGTCACTGATTTCTTTGTTAAATTGGAAAGAAAATTATATTCTGTACTGCAAGAGATTGTAGTCATGATGATGCTAGTAACTTTGTACCATCTCTTGTGTTTATGAGTCCAGGCTAGCCTGATGCAAGGTGAGAGATATATATGTCTTACCTCCTCTTTCCAATCACCAAAAGTGAGCCAAGTTCCAGTTGTATAGAACAAGGTTTCAGCCAACAGTTGAAGGTAAATACCTATGTGAGCATAGCCAAAAACCAACATATAAACTATTCAAATAGCTTTAGTATAGTTTGAGTTGACATTCAACAAGTTATATCATAGGGATGGACGCTCAATACAACAGATAATTTCATTCATCATTTTCTGTCTTAAATGTATAGAACAAGTTTTTTTCTTATTGTCTTATAATATCAAACAATTGTATCTGCTTCTTACTTGGCCTATAGCTCTTACCTCTTGATTGTAAAAGAAATATTTTGTAATATATCATAATACAAAGTATCAATATTTCATTTATAATATTTAAAATATTAAAGGTTTGGGTGTGTTCTTCTACTGATTTTGTTTTCAACATTGATTCTCTGTAGACAATTTTTTCTAGGCCATTTAAAATTCAGACATAAGCAACAGGCTCTTTGTCTATGATCAGTGCCCTCAGTAATAGAGGCATTAATCTTCATGGAAAGAGAAAGTGGAAGTAATGTGTACTCATGATGTAAAGAACACTGAATCAGTGTCATGTATCATCCATATTAACATTACTAACCACAAAGATTCTTTTGTTGCATAATTAAATCTATCACTAATTTATGGCATTATTTTATGCATTTTTCTAGTTTATTCTAAAATTTGCTTTTCTCGGTACTTATTACCATATAGTCATAAGAAAACTTAGAAGATTTAACAACAAGTATTGATTATAGATTATTATTTTAATTTGGTACTTACACAGATATTTAGAATTTTTATTGTTGCTTTTAAAACATTTGATAGTAATTCATTAAATAAAGCATGTTATATTAATGTTGTTGTTTGTGGTTTTTTTTTCTGCCTGTACAGAAAAAAATTGAAACTATTGCTGATCTACAACACCTTATCAAGGATATATATATTACAAATCTTTCTACAAAAAAAACCCAATTTCTATTACAAATCAAAAGCTGTTCTAAAAAGTACAACATCAGTAAAAAGATAAATTTTATACTGATTATTTTATGAGACCACACAGTACTAAAAACATATGATAATTTTAGTACCCAAAAAACTGTGAAAGATCTTATTTCTAACTTAAGAAGGAACATCTAAAACTCTTAAAATTTTAAATAAAATTGTGTGCTATCTGAGCATGTCCAATAGTAACTATTTTATTAAAATGTCAGTAGAAATAAAATTGCAGAGGTCTATGAACCAATTTTAGTAGTAGGTAGGTCATCATGCCTCAAAACCAGAAGCAGATCTACCTAAGCCTAAAATTAGAGATTGTTGATAAAGATACACAATAGATATATACTAAAAAGTAAAGACAAAGATGCTTGAAATGTGCCCTTATACCATTGTCAGAAACCTCAAGATAAGAAAATGTTCAGTAGAATATCTCTGTTCAGTAGAATATTTCAAAATCATACACTAAAACCTTGAGATTGCAAAAGTATCCTAAGTAGTTATTATATGGTAAGGTCTAAGCCTCTGCCAGTCACTAGAATTGAGCTATATTTCACAAAAAGTCACATAAGGTATCATGAACAATATCAAATACTGACAGTTTTTAAGAACAATCTTGCCAGTAGAAGGTGTTGATTTCCACTGGGTACTTCTGTGGTTTTAAAGAACTGATTAAGGGAACAGAAAAATAGAAAACCACAGTCAATAAAATTTATGAATTGTGGAGTCCAATCTGAACAGATAAGTCTATAAAACATCTCCTGAATCTAAATTCTCCAGGAAAATTGTGGAAGAGGTAGTGGAGAGATTGTAAAGCCTGAATATCAAGAAGTTTTGTTTTTTTTTTTTTTTTAAAAAAAAAAACTTTGTCTCCTAGAAATATTGGAAATTGTACCTGTAAAGTCTCACCAAGTTGGTGCTGAAACATGTGCTTAGCAAAACCAACAATAGATCTGCTAATGCGGATGGGAGTGTAAGGGTTCAAGAAGGATCTTAAACATACTCTAATATACATTGGTAACTGAAGAATGCTGAGAGCAGAAATTTTCTTCTCTAGGAAAGAGCACATCTATTAGTTATCCACAGCCACATAATCAGCCTCCCAAACATACATACAGGTAACATTATATAAACTGAAAAGTTTGTATTTATATTTAAAAACATTTACATTTATTCATATACATATTTAAATGTATGTAACAGAAGCTAAAGAAAGAGATCATAAATTTGAAAGAGTTATGAAGGGCATATGGGAAGTTTGAAATGGAGAAAAGATGAGGTACTTTAACTATATTATGCTCTCAAAATAGAAAGAAATAATAAAATAGAAAAGGACTTACTAAAATATAACAGGAGACAATTAAGCATTTCTCTGTTTAATTTCTTAGTGAATTGTTTTTGATTTGCTTATTTGTTTGTTTTATTTTTTTTTCTTTTCAACTTCCATTCTCTTATAGGTGAAAAGATTCTATGTTTTTCTCTATAAAGTTCCATCAATTATCTTATTTTTTATCTCTGAAGAAAACAGGAACTTTACATTTAATTCACTTAATGGATTTATCTGAACCAGATTCATATAGTTGAAACATTCTAATAAGATGAACCTCTTCAATTGGTAGTATGAATATGAACACAAACCTTTTCTTCTAGAGAGAAGTGAGAAAACTAATGACACTTCTGCCTCATCATTTAGACAAGATTTGCAGGAATACTTCAACACACAATTCACCAAGTGTGGAGGAAAAGAGAAATTACTAGAAATTCAAATCACAAGATGATAGTAGATATTAATATATTTGATTTACATAAATAAACACAGTTTTTGTATTAATGATCCTCTCTATCTATTCCTTTTTTACATTTAAATAAATGTATATATAAGCTCTTGTAACCATCACCTATGCCACTCCCTGAATTTTGGCCTGGTGTGTAATTTTCTTTGATCAATGAAGCAAAAGAAAGGACTTAGTTTGTTTCCAAACTTAAATGGAATATTCTGAATGCCTTGTCCTTACCCAGTTGTAGGAGTCTCCTGGGATCAAAACCAAGTTAAACTTTTATAGGACTATGGCATACATTAACCACTTATTACTGTAGCCTAAGTTGATAGCTTGAAACTTCCAATGCATAAACCCACAAAGCTGACTGGAAATAGAATGGTGTTCACAGATGAGGTCAACTAAAATGGAAATATGTAGCTCGGCTGACCCACTTATTAAGGGGTATCATCAGAAGCTATATAAGTAATGATTTTTTAGCTACAGGGTCTGGGGTGGCTGAGGCACTTAAATAAATCTGAAACCATAAACAGCATTACAGAGAAAAAATTTAAATTTAAAGTTACTAACTCCTTAAATTACTTGCCCTTAGATATTTTGTTGTGCCCAGACTCCATGACACCCAGGAGGAACCCCGGTAACACATAGACTCACTGAGATTCAAATGCAAGGCAAGGTTTATTCAGGGCACATACAAACTGCAGCAGGTACCTGACTCCTAACTGTCACAGCCAGGAGTGGGGTGTCTCCCCTGTGCATGGCAGGGCTTTTACAGGAACTAAACACAGGAATGCTATCATTGGAAAGTGCTGGGGAATGCTATGCTGTTATCTGGCTGCTGTCTAGGAGAATTTTTTTTTTTTAAACTAACATCTCTTCAGTCAGGAGGAGAGTATTTAGCTAATTAGTCATCTTAAGGGTAAGGAAATAATTGTGGTTAGGTGGGACTGTCCCCCTGATTACTCAGAAGCAGGCCTTACCTTCAAGAAATAGAAACTTAACTTCTCAAAATGGCTCTAAATTACAAGATAGAGGGACCTTGGCTCTCATATTCCCAGTTATCAGATAGAGGGACCTTGACTCTCACAATTTGACTTTTGTTATGAAATAAACCTTATCACCCCTTTAATTGGGGATAAATGTAAAATTTCTGACAAATATGACAGAAAAATGCTTTTTGATTTATTCTTACAGGTATTCTGTAAGAATGTCCCAGATTTTTTTCCTTCTGATAAATTCTGTGTACTACAAACAGTAAAACATTGATTTACTTAGTAAAAATATATTTGGTTCACATCTTCTATGTAAGCTTTCATATATTTATCTCAGTCTATATTCAGTGAAATTCTAAATTTCAAGCATAAGTAAGAGTCACATGACATAACCATTATATTAGGAAAGTTATCTTTTTAAATGATAGTCATAGTCATAAAAGCATTGAAAACTGAGGTAGGTCACTATACATTTATGCTTGAAATTCTCAGTGCTATAGTCTCTGTTTAGCTCTCTTCCTAAATTCTGCATATTTTTCAAGAATTTACTTTTAGCAAGACATGAAATAAATGTCATATGATTTACAGAAGGATCATCTTTTACAGTTGAATTTTGCTGGCACACTTTGAGCAATCACAAGATGCTGAAATTATCTGCATTTGATGGACTTGATTCTTCAAAGACCTTAAGCCATGGCTTACTTACAATATGTTTTAATGAATGTTTCACCCACTAGAAATATTCTTTATGTAATTTATGACTGATAAATAAGTGAGTTTTCCAGTTAGCTTTTCAAATAAATTGATGGTCTGTAATCAATAAAATTAATTTGCTATTTAACTCCAGAATCAAGAATTTAGTACATACGAGATGTCTAAATGATAGTTGAAAAAAAAAAAAAACATGCTTGAGAGAAAGTAATTACCATTAGGTGTATTTATTAATTGAAGTTATTCAAATGTACCACAATATTAAAAAATATGCAAGTAAATTCCTAGGGTCAATTATTCTGTAAATCTGCTAGGATGCTCCTCATTTTGCATTTTCATTTTCATAGAAATTAACATCTGTCCTTTTTAATTCACATACCCTCTATTCTTCACACTTGTGGTTTTTAATAATTTCACTCAGTGCTCTGTGTTGATTACAATTGTTTACTTTCACCAAATTAGACTTTTTAAAACTTTAATATCCTAATAGTGTTATGCACTTATGAATAATTCTTTTGATAGGAAATTTAAGAAAAGTGTAAGATTGTTGAATTGGTGATAAGTAAAGGTAACACACATTTAAAATAACATTGGACATGCATTTCCCTGCGGAAAACTGGTGTAAAATGAAAATGAAAGAGGAAGTGGCATCATGGTGAATCCACATAATAAGGCTGAGAACCTTTAAAAAGAGATAGTGTTTTCAGCCTGTGGTAATAATGAAATCATATATGTTTTACAGTTATGTATATTCAATACAATTTATTATGTTCTGTTTAAGAACTAAGAGGCTGGAGCACGGGCTCAGTTGTTTGGAGCACTTCAATTACTGCAGAAGGCTCAGGTTCAATCTCTAGCACTGTAACGACTCCGAACCTTCTGTAACTCCGTTCCCAAGGTGATCCAATGCCATATAATAGTCTCTGAAGACACCAGGCATGCATGAGTTTTATATACATACATGAAGGCAAAGCACCCACACACATTAAAAAAGTGATAAATTTTTTTAAAAAGAATAAAAAATAATATCTGTCTGAAATATGTAGGCTGGAATTATTCTTTAATTGTATCTGTTTAGGATTCTAAAATTTTCCTTATTATTATGTGGACAGAAGCTTTACCAATAACACTATCATGCAAACAAATATTGAGCTCTTATATTAAATGGAAAATTATTTATTTCACAAGGTACAGTTTGCTAGAATGTTATATCTTTCTATTCAAGCCAATTTAAAGACAAGTTAATTGATTCAGCAATTTTCCACCTAGACTTTCTAAATCACGACACAACAAAGCTAGATCTAGATAATGTGCTTTATTCATCTACATTACAAGTGAATAATCAAAATTCGATTGATAACTGTTTCTAAATAATGACTTTAGTTTTTAAAAAATGTGCAAAGTTTTATCTAATATATAATCAGGTATAATTTGTATATATATATCTTGGCTACATTAATCTCTCTTTTTAAATTCAAATAAACCTCACTGTCTTCTGAAAAAATTATATAATTATATGAATTGCCATACAGGAAATAATAAGAAGAGCCCAGGAAAATGGCAGTAGTCATTTTTCAGCTTGTTAATTCAACATTCTCTCTCTCTCTCTTTCTCTCTCTTTCTTCTTCTCTCTCTCTCTTTTAGTTTTCTGGCCTGTAATTATCTATGCAACTGCAAGCAACATTACAGTGGATAATCAGAGATTATAAATCAGATAACATTTCAAATTCATTCCAATATAAATATTTCATTTGTAAAGGGAAACAAAAAGGAGGCCAAGACATAGAGGAACAATAGTCTATGCTCACTTATGCTAACAAATGTCATCACTCATGCCATTATTAATGACTTTAAATTAAATTTTTTTCATCTTTTTTCTTTCTGTGTGTTAGTGTTGTCAAACTACAGCGAGTACTTTAATTCAGTGAACATATGGCAGTTCATCAGACTTCCCTTACAAGCAATAATTGGAGGGCTATATTGAAATGCTTTTATTTTGTGACTGTCAAACCCTGGGAATATTTGACTCTAGGTATCTTGCTTTTTCTCTCCAATAGTATTGCTACCAAATTTCACTAATCATCCTTCACTTTTTTTGTTTTTTCTTTTTTTTTTTTGAATTTCTGCTTCTGGGGTCAAGGAGTTGAGAGAGTTTTCCTATGGCACTGTTGAACTTACTCTGTAAACCAGATTGACCTCAAATTCACAGAGATCCTCCTGCCTCCCAAGGACTATAACTAAAGTCTTGTGGTATCACCACACTTCTTAGAGCTATTTTGGTAATTAGAGGTCTTAATAGAGGTCACCTTCATACCATGTCAGCAAGGTCAATGATATTTATTATTTCCTCTTCTCTGTGACCGCAATATAATCTCACACACGTGTTATTTTTCTTTTATTCTACTTTGTGTATTTTCTTTAAAATTACCATTTTGTCTTTGACTTTGATTTTCTATATTCCAGTTACCATATTGCTATGAGAAAATGGGGCAAACAGATCAGAAAATCAAAAACTGTCTAAGTTACTTAAAGAGACTCTCTTAGCTTTATGATGTATTAAGGTGGAGAAATATTGTTCTATTTATTTGTCTCCCTCTCAATATAGCGGATAGATTCATATGTACATATGTACATGTTTATATAGTATGACATGAAATACCAGGCTCCTAAGAATAATAGTATGTCTAAAATATGAAGCCCAGAATTTGAACCCAACTGCTTTTTCAGTGTATTGCACTGAAACACTTTCCAAAACTGTGTCTGTGAGATGTATGTAAATGTAAAAGATCTTGTGTAAGCTTAACATGAATCTACAATGACAAAAATGGTATAGAAAAGAAAAAATACATTCATTCCACAAGTTTCCAATTTTGGTGAGAGGCATGTGTCCACTTATCCAAGGTATTCAGTAAGAACCAAGAGAGAAATGTTACAACAGATTCTATTATAAAACTTACTTCATTTCTCCAATACATGAACCAAATAAAGCAAATTTTACAACAGCTTTCCAGATAAAAAGCAGAAAAAGAATTTTCAGTAACTCAGAAGTGAATGATAAAAAAATACACAAGAATATAGAAACAAATAAAACAAAAATGACAAATGATTACAACCATTTGTGGTAAAAGAAAATCTACAGAAAATTAAAGTGATGATATGGAATTTCCTCAACCTCATAAAAGAAGTTTTCAAAAATAGATGTGGGTCACTTCAGATGACATTACACTAAATAGAAAAAAAAATTATTTTTCAAATCAGGCATAAGATAGCAAGGTCATCTCTCTCTTCTACATTGCTTCTGAAGTTATTGCCAGCTCAAGGTGACTAAAAGAAATTATGACATCAGAATGTAACATGCTTGTAATTACTGATATAAATGTGTATGTAAACATTCCAAATGTCTACAGTGAGAAGAAAGAAGTTAATGTGTAGCCAGAAGTTTCTGGCCTGTCTGGCCCAAGGTCTAGACCTGTAATCCTGTAGCTACACATCCCCATGTAATCACACAAAAGCTTATATTAATTACAGACTGTTTGGCTTATGGCTTAGGCTCATTATCAGCTAACTCTTACCACTTATCTAAACCCATTTATATTACTTTATGTCTTGCCACATGACTAGTGGTTTTACCTGTGTTCTATTACATCTTGCTTCCTTGGGTGGCAGCTTGCAACATCTCTCTCTGACTTTGCCCTCCTTTTCTTTATCTATGCTTAGATTTCCTGCCTACTTATAAGCTTCCTTTCCATAGGCCAAAACAGTTTCTTTATTTTCTAATGGTAAATCACAATGTTGAGAAAGATGTTACAGCAGTTACAGAAGATAAATGCACTCCTAAAAATCCCCATGCAATTCAAGCATAGTCACCTGTCAGTGCCACTAAAAACATGACTGTCTCAAATGCCTATGACACTAGTCAGTCTTTATTCTGCTAAAGAGATGAGGGTAAAAAGCTTAGAATTTGAATAAAATTTGCCATATAGATTTTACCTGATAAGTCAGGCAGTTACTGCAGTTTGTTCAGCTCAAGAATACCTGGACTTTTGAGAAAGAAAAAAAACCATATTCTTAGAAGAGTAGTTATGTGGCTATGTTTCTGGTGATGTAAATTTATTGAAAAATGATAATCAGTAAATTTTTTTGCAGAATAATATGATACACAGCAAGCATGATAGCCTCACCATGTGAAATCCCATATGCTGTGATAGCTACCACACATGACCTCATGAGGAGTATTCCAATGATAGAATAATTAGGAAACGGAACAACACAGCTGGCACTTATTAATTTGAAATCAAATAATTAAAATAATTTAAACTTGATTTTTCTTTTCATTACTTATGTTCAAGAATGGCTTTACAGGGATAGACAGATAGATAAGCAGCAGGTCTAGCACTCGGTCCAGCTGAAGAGAGAGAGGAGAGTGTATATGAGCAAAGGGATCAGGATAACAAGGAGGAGACCCAGAGAGATGGCTGACTGGAGCTTTTGGGAGCTTACTGACTCTGAAATAATCACTGAGGAACCTTAATGAAAAAGAACTAAACCCTCCAAAGGTAGATGACTGGCAAATGGGGTGGGCAGTTTGTGGAGCCTCTTGCAATAGAAACAGAGTATATTGCTGGTGTATGAAGTGACATCTCAGAGCCCATTTCCTACAGAGAAACACCTAATTTGGCCTTAATATTGTGGGGAGGGACTCAGATGTACCTCAACTGGATATGCCATTCTGAATTGATTCTCCTTCGGATTCCTTGCCTTCTGTGGGGGATAGATGGAAAGATGGGGTGGGAAGAGGTTGAGGGAGGATGCAGTGGTAGATGTGGGGAAAACTTTTAAAATCAAAATAAGTTAAAAAAATAAAAAAGAATGGCTGTATCTCTTCCTAAGAACAAATGCATCTAAGTTTAAGTTCATTTAATAAAATGAATGATAGCAGTCTACCACAGGTACTCAAATATATGGGGTCAAGTTATTACACTGTAATAAAATTTTGCCTGCTTAAAATTCAAGAAAAAAGTTAAATACATTTATGTGCATATATATGTATATATGTACATATAAATATATATGACACAGTCACTCCTTATGAACCTTCTACTATGATATCATGTAAATCTTAAATTATACTTGAAACTAAATAGATTAGGTAAGAAAATTTACTTCCCTTATGAAGAAAAGCTAGACACCAAATGTGATGAAGAAAAAAGAATTATTGTTTTTTAAAAATCAATATCAAATTTTATATATAAAAAAAATCCAGGATAGCTAAAAAAAATAGTAATAAAACTTGTCAAACCAGAGGGTTTTTTTTTTGTGTGTGTATGTGTGTGGTGTATATGTATGTGTATGTGTATGTTTTAAATCACTTCATGTACCCATCATCTTTCAATGACATAAGAATGGTTTTTCTTAAAGCTAACAAATGAATGAGTACATCCCCAACATATCCTTCTGAGTTTGGGAAAATATTCTCCAAATCCGTTTATTTGGCTGCAAATTTTAGTATATTATTTTTTCTTACAACTGAATAGTATACCATTGTGTAGATGTACCACAATTTGTTAATCCATGCCTCAGTTGAGGGACATCTAGTTTGTTTTCAAGTTCTAAATATTACAAATAATGCAGCTGTGCACATAGTTGAGCTATTGCTTTGGGGTGTGAGTGTGCTTCCTTAGGGTGTATGCCGCATAGTGGTATTGCTGAATCCTTAAGGAGAGTGATTACCAGCTTTCTGAGAAGCCACAATACTGCATTCCAGAATGGCTGAACTAGTTTACACTCCCACCAACAATGGAGGAGTCTTCTACTTGCTCTACATTCTTTCCATCATAGGCTGTCATCTGTGCTTTGGAATAGTAGCCATTCTGATAGGTGTAAGGTAGCTTCTCAAAGTTGTTTTCATTTGCATTTCTATGATGGCTAAATATTTTGAGCACTTTTTCAAGTGCCTTTCAACCATTTATAATTCTTTTGCTGAGAATTTCCTTTTTAGTTCTGAATCTCATTTTTTTGATTGGGTTATTTAGGGTTTGGGGCTCTATCTTCTTGAGGTTTATATATATATTTTAGAGATCAGCCCTCTGTGATTTGTAAGGTTGGTAAAAATAATTTCCCATTCTGTAGGCTGATGTTTTGTTTTAATGACATATTTTTTCATTGGCCTTACAGAAATATCTCAGTTTCAGGAAGTACCACTTATTGATTGTTGTTCTTAAATGTCTGTGCTACAGGTGTTATTTTTAGGAAGTGGTTATCTGTATCAATGCATTTTTCACTTTTTTATCAAGTTCAGTGTAGCTCATTTTACGTTGAGTTCTTTAATCTTTTTGGGTTTGAGTTTGTGCAGGATATAGGCTTGTATCTACTTGCATTTTTCTATATACTGCCATCCAGCTATGCCAACAAAATTTGTTGAAGGTACTATCTATTTTTCATTGAATATCTTTGGCCTCTTTGTCAAAAATTATGTGTGCCTAGGTGTGTATGTTAATGTCTGGGTCTTCAATTTGATCCCATTGAACAACAAGGTTGTTTTTATGCCACTACCAGGCTGTTTTTATTACTGTAGTTCCATACTATAACTTGAAGTCCTGGATGATGATGCCTCCTGAGGTACTTTTGTGGAGCAAAATTGTTTTTGCAATCTTGGCTTTCCTGTTATTCCCAATGAAATTGACTATTGTTCTTTTAAGAAACAAAAAAAAAATTGTGTTGGGATTTTGATAGGAATTGAAGTGAATCTGTAGATTGCTTTTTGTAAGATTACCATTTTACTATGTTGTTCCTACCTATCCAGGAAATGGGAGATCTTTCTGTTTTCTGATATTCTCTTCAATTTCTTTCTTCAGTGATTGAAAGTTTTTGTAAAGCAGATCTGAAGTAACTTCTTTGGTTATAGTTACACCAAGGTATTTAATGCTATTTGCAGCCATTGTAAAGGGTGATATTTCCCTTATTTCTTTTTCAGCCTGTTTGTCTTTATTGTATAGGAGGGCTACAGTTTCATTTTTCTAATTAATCTTGAACCCTGCTATATTGCTGAAGGTGTTTATCAGCTGTAGAAGTTCCCGAGTAGAATTTTTTTGGTCACTTATGTATACAATCATATCATCTGCAAATAGAGATAGTTTTACTTATTCTCTTCCAATTTTTATTCCCTTAATCTCCTTTCATTCTCTTATTGCTTTGGCTAAAACTTCAAGGACTATATTGAATAGATAAGGGGACTGGGGACAGCCTTGTCTAGTTCATGAGAATAGTGGGATTGCTTCAAGTTTCTCTCTACTTAGTTTAATATTGGCTGTCAGGTTCTTGTAACTCACCTTTATTATGATTAGTAATTTCCCTGTATTCCTGATCTCTCCAGGACTTTTATTATAAGGGAGTGCTGGATTTTGTCAAAGGCTTTATTAGCATCTAAAGAGATGATTATGTATTCTTTTTCTTCAGTTTGTTTATGTGATGGATGATGTTTATAGTTTTTTATATGTTGAACCATCCTTGCATTTCTGGGATAAAGCCTACTTGATCATGTTGCATGACCATTTTATATGTTATTGCAATTAGTTTACCAGAATTTTGTTGAGTATTTTAGCATTAATGTTCATGAGGGAAATTGGTCTGCATTCTCTTTCTTAGTTGCATCTTTGAGTGGCTTGGGTATCAGGGTTATTGTGGCCTAATGAAAAGAGTTTGACAGTACTCCTTCAGTTTTCACTGTATGGAACAGTTTGTTGAGTATTGGTATTCTTCTTTGAATGTCTAGTAGAAGTCTGCAGTAAAACCATCTGGTCCTGGGTTTTTTTTTTTTTATTTGGGAGACTTTTAAATTGTTCTTGATTTAATTTTTATAATTGTTACTTATCCAGAATGTTGTCCATTTCTTTGGGTTTTCCATTTTAGTAGAATATAGGTTTTCAAAGTATGACTTGACAATTCTCTAGATTTCCTGGGTGTCTGCTATTATGTCTCCCATTTCATTACTGATTCAGTTAAAGTGAATACTCTGTGTATTTTGGATAGTTTGGATAAAAGTTTGATTCTTTCTCAAAGAACCAACTTTTGACTTGTTGATTCTTTGTATTGTTCTCTTTGTTCCTATTGACTCATTTCAGTCCTAAATTTGACTATTTCCTGCCATCTACTCCTTCTAGTTGAGTTTGCTTCTAATTGTTCTAAAGCCTACAACTGAGGTGTTGGGTCTCTTGTGTGAGATTTATCTTGGTTTTTCATAAAGGCATCTCGTACTATGAATTCTCCTCTTCAAACTGCTTTCATTGTGCCCCATAAGTTTGGGTGTGTTGTTTATTTATTTTTGTTAAGTTCTATAAAGTCTGTGATTTCTTTCTTATCTTCTTCCCTGACCCAGAAGTGGCTCATATAGACATGTTAAGTTTCCATGAGTTTGCATGCTTTCTCTGATATTTGTTTTTGTTGAATTCTAACTTTTGAACATGGTGGTCTGATTTGATACAAAGGGTTATTCTCACTTTTTATATCTATTGTAATTTTCTTTATAACCAAGTATGTAGTCAATTTTTGAAAAAGTTCAATGAGGTACTGAAAAATATGTATATTCCTTTGTATTTGGATGGAAGTTTCTGTAAATATCTATTAAGTCCATTTGTATCATAAAATCTACTATACTCTCTATTTGTCTGTTGTGTCTGTGTTTGACTGACCTATCCAAGGGTGAAAGTGGAATAATAAGTCTCCCACTATTAGAGTGTGACATTTGATGTGAGGTTTAAGCTTTAGTAGTGTTTCTTTTACATATGAAGTTGCCATTATATTAGCGGCATAAATATTCAGGATTGATATCTCATCTTTAATGATTTTTTTCTGAGACAAATAAGCAATGTCCAACCTGGTCTCTTTTGATTGATTTTAGTTTAAAGTCTACTTTGCAGGGCAACAACACCTGCTTGTTTCTTCGGGCTATTTGATTGGAAAAATCTTTTCCAAACCTTTTACGCTGAGCTTTGTTTGTCTTTGGAGTTGAGGTGTGCTTCTTGAATACAGCAGAAGGTTGGCTTCTGTTTTTGTATTCACTGTGTTAGTGTTTGTCTTTTTATAGGTGAATTGAGTTCACTGATATTAAGAGATGTTAATGATGACTGATTTTCATTTCCTGTTATTTTTAGTGGTAGCTTATGTGTATTTCCTCTCTTTGGGATTTTCTTCGGTAGGATTATTAATTTTTTGTGGTTTCATGGGAGTATCTGGGTTCCTTAGGTTGCAGTTTTTCCTCTAGTGCTTTCTGTAGTGCCAAATTTGTGGATAGGTATTATTTCAATCTGTCTTTGTCATGAAACATTTCACTTACTCCACCTGTGCTCATTGATAGTTTTGCTGGGTATAGTAGTCTGGTTTGGCAGTCATGACCTTTTAGTGTCTGTATGACTTCTAACCAGAACTTTGTTGCTTTCATTGTTTTCATTGAATAGTCTGGCATTATTCTGATGGGTCTGTTTTTATATGTAAGTTGGCCCTTTTCTTTTGCAGCTCTTAATATTTTTTTGTTCTTTATGTTTTGTGGCTTAATTGTTATGCAGCAAGCAGACTTTTTTTTAGGGGATCAAATCTATTTTTTGTACTGTAAGCTTCTTGTATTTTATAGGCATTTTATTCTTTAGGTTGAGCAAGTTTTGTTCTATGATTTTATTGAATACATTACCTGTGCCTTTGAGCTGCAATTCTTCTCCTTCTTCTATTCCTAGTAATCTCAGGTTAGGTCTTTTCATCCTGTCCCAAATTTCCTGAATGTTTTGTGTTATGGCTTATTTTGGTTTTGGTCTTTTCTTTGAGTGTCTTATCTATTTCCACTATTGAGTATTGTACTCTAGAGATTCTCTCTTCTATCTCTTGGATTCTGTTGGTTATGCTTGTATCTGTAGTTCAAGATCATTTCTTCAGATTCTCTATTTGCTCCTTTGTATTATTTTGTGCCTTCTTTATTGTTTCTGTTTCAATTTTTAGTTCCTGAAATGATTCTTTTATTTGTTGGATTTCTCTTTCTATGTTTTTTTTTTAAGGATTTGTTCATCTCTTGTAATTTTTTTTTGTATTTGCTTGTATTTCTTTAAGGGACTTTTTAATATCCTTTTTTATGGCTTTTATAATCTTCATAAAGGCATTTGCATTGTTGTTTCCTTCTGTTTCTTTTTTATTGCTCTCATCAGATCTTGGTGTTGTAGTGCCATCAGCTTCTTTTGATGGTGTCTTGATGTTCTTTATATTGTTATATGTATTCTTGCACTGGCACAGGCAATTGCCAATTGCTCCCTTGGGTCATTCTTAGTCAGGACTTAGTGGAATCTTAGTCAGTTGTGGCTACAGGGGTTGTATGTCTCCTGTCTAATCTGGACACAGAGTCTGCAAATTTCCTACTCTGGACAGGACATAGCATCTGTGCTGCCTGAAGATGTCTATCTCTGACTCTGCTCTCCTACTCCACTCTGGACCCGAGTTCCTTGCTGTCTGAAGACATCTGACTCTCACTCTGCCCTGGGCACCACAGTGTCATGCACTTCTGAGAGACATTCATCCCTTGGTGATGATGCCTCCAGCCTTGGCGGAGGAGTCCAGCCATCTAATATATGTCAAGCTGAATCACTGTGGAAGGGTTCTCCATGACCTAGTCCAGGGCAGAACTGGCCATGAGATCAAATCTGGAACTGTGTTTCTGGCCTCAGGGATGAGGTCCCATGTGAAGCCCAAAGGCTAGAACCTGCTCACCTCCCACTCTGCTCTGGACAAAACCCCTACCCCAATGAAGCATATGCCCTAGCTTCCATTCTGAAGTTAGTAATCCTTGAAATAAACAGGTTGATTCAACTCAGAAGTCCTTTCTATTACCCAGTGTTTCTCTGCGGCTGAACTTCCTTTCTCATCAGCATTAAGAAAGTTTATTGTCAACAAGGCACTATGTAATCTCTCCCTAGGTTTTTTCATACCACCTTTATGTTTATGAAACATCTCTTTCAAGGAGTGATGGGATCTTTGCACAACTGCTTGTCCAGTGGGATTGTGTGGTATCCCAGTAAGATGCTTTATCCCATAATATCCAAAAATTTGCTTCATTTTCTGGGAAACATATGCTGGAGCATTGTCAGTCTTAATTTGATCAGGAATTCCCAATATGGCCATGGCTTCCAGAAGATGAGTGAGTACTACATTAGCATTTTCAGAACTCAGGGCGGTAGCCCACTGCATTCCTGAGTAGATGTCAATGGTATGATGAACATATTTCATCTTACCAAATTCTGGGAAGTCAAACACATCCATCTGCCAAATCTCATTGCTCCTTGTACCCTTAGGATTACTCCCAGTGGTTAAGGATGGTTGATTGTAAAGGGATCACTTGTCGCACTTATGCAAAATTTCCTTCCTTGGCTTGATGCCAAGTGATGGGAAAACTCTTCTTTAATCCCTTGTTATTGACATGATGCTTCTTGTGAAATTCTGAGGCTTCTACCACATTCCCTATCAATAACTGATCAATCTCATCATTACCTTGTGCTAAAGGGCCAGGAAGGCCTGAATGAGCCCTCATATGTGTTATATACATAGCATGTGTTCTATTTCTCATGATATCCTGTAACTGTACAAACAAAAGGGTTAATTCTGTATCATCAGGAATAAAGTCAGTGGTTTCAATATGAAGTACAACTCGTTCTGCATAATGAGAGTCAGTTATCAGGTTAAGAGGTCCAGTAAAATTCAATAACACCATAATAATGACATACAGTTCTACCTTCTGAACAGAATCATAAGGACTCTGTGTCACCTACTAAAGTTTTCTGATTTATAACCAGCCTTTCCTGTTTTATTTGCATCAGTAAAAAATATAGGAGCTCCAGAAATAGGTTTATCCTGTACCACATAGGGGAAATCCAATTAGTTTTCTTTATAAAATGAATCCTTTTGCTTCGGGGATATTTATTATTAATCTCCCCCAGAAAACCACTACAGGCCTTTTGCCAAGGTTCATTGACTGCCCATAATCGATCAATTTCCTCATTGGTCAAAGGTACAACAATTTCTGCTGGATCCTTTCCAGTCAATTGTCGAAGCCTGAATTTTCCTTTGAAGATCAGATCTGAAATCTTTTCAATGTATGTTTTCAGTTTTTTTATTTGATCTATGTGGCAGAAATATCCATTCTAATATAATATTTTCTCTTTGCATTATGACTCCTGTAGGGGAATATTCAGAAGGCAAAATAACCAGGATGCAGTCAAGGTCTGGGTCTATACTGTTAACATGTGCTTCTTGTAATCTCTTTTCCACCAATGCTAATTCTTTCTCAGCTTCAGCAGAGAATTCCCTGGGACTGTTTAGATCCTTATCTCTATCTAAAGTTTTGAACAAATGAACCAGTTCATAGTTTTTAATACCAATAACTGGTCATATGTGGGCAATATCCCCTAATAGTTTCTGAAAATCATTAAGTGTCCTTAATCTGTCCCTCTTAAGTTGTACCTTCTGAGGTCTAATTGTTTTCAAGCCTATTTTATATCCCAAATAATTGATAGAATCCCCTCTTTGTATCTTTTCAGGGACAATGTGAAGTCCCCAATCAGGCAACACCTTCTTCACTTCTTCAAACAGTCTTTCTATGGTGTTTATGTCTGTGTCCGCTAACAATATACCATCCATATAATGGTAAATGGTAGATTGTGGGAATTGTTTGTGTATCACTTCTAATGGTTGTCGGACAAAATATTGGCATAGGATGGGGCTACTCAACATCCCTTGTGGAAGGACCCTCCATTGGTACCTTTTTTTTTGGGTTGGTATTATTGAAAGTAGGTATAGCGAAAGCGAACTTCTCTTTATCGTGTTTTTGTAGAGGTATGGTAAAAAAAACAGTCCTTCAGATAAATAACTACAATAGACCATCCTTTAGGTAGCAAAGAAGGTAAAGGTATACCAGACTGTAAGGTGCCCATGGGCTGGATCACCTTATTAATTGCTCTTAAATCTGTCACCATTCTCCATTTCCCAGATTTCTTCTTGACCACAAATATGGGGGAATTCCATGGGCTGGTTGATTCTTCAATATGCTGAGCTTGTAACTGCTCCTGTACCAATTGTTCTAGGGCTAGCAATTTCTCCTCTGTCAAAGGCCATTGTTGGATCCAAATAGGTTTGTCTGTCAACCATTTCAAAGGCAGGGCTGTTAGTATCTTTGGGGTGCCTGCAGCTTTGAGACTGCGTTGTTGTGCAACCTGAATAATTGGCGGCTGTTTTACATAGCTTCTTGAGGTATTGCTTTCAAGACCATGATTGGGTCTTTGGTTGATATTTAAGCCTGGAGGGATCTTAATTTGAGTGTTCCATTGTTGTAGTAGGTCACGACCCCATAAGTTCACTGCTATGTTGGCCATGTATGGCTTCAATCTTCCTCTCTGTCCTTCTGGTCCTATGCATTCAAGCCATCTCACACTCTGTTTTACCTGAGACAATGTCCCAATACCTAAAAATTGAATGTCTACCTCCTTCAGAGACCATCTGGGGTGCCACACCTGTGGAGTTATGATGGAAACATTGGCTCCTGTGACAACTAAGCCTTGCATCAAAATATTATCTATCCTTATTGTCAACTTTGGTCTTTGCTCATTTATGGAGGTATGCCAAAATATGCATTTTATCGGTTTACTGGATACCATCAACTTCTGTTGTGAAGGCGATCTATTGTCTATGGCTACATGGTCTACTGTTTCAGGCTTGGGATTTGTTAATCATTCTAAGGAAACTACTCTTCCACTGTGACTGGATATGACTGAACCTTTTTTTGCTTGGAGGTCTGATTCTTCTGGGCTTCCTGGGGGAAGCCCCGAGATACATTTCCCAATGTTAAAAGCTTGCCATCTATGTCTCTTACAGATCTACACTCATTTGTCCAATGTCTGCCTTTGTTACATCTCCTACATAGTCCAGGAGGTAGTGGCCTTCTGTTTAAGTCACTCCTGGGATTGGGAGAATTCCCATATATGCCTTGCCTACAATTCCTCTTTATATGGCCTGGCTTACCACAATTGAAACAAATAATGCTTTGATTTTTCACCTTAACATTAGCAATGGCTTGTCCTACCCAATTCTCCTCATCAGAGTGTAGATATTCAACATTAATTGCAAGTTGAATCCATTCTTGTATGGATGCACCTTTGATCTTTAATGGCATGATCAATTCTTACATGTCATATTAGCATTATCAAAGGCCAAAGAGAGTATCGATTGTTTCCAAACTTCTGAATCTGACACTGCTCTATTTACAGCCTGAGTCAAGCTCTGTAAAAAGTCTGTATAAGACTCCTTCGGACCTTGTTTAATCTGAGTATATGACTCAATTCTCTGTCCTGGGTCTAAAACCCTTTCCCAAGCATGTCAGGCAGCAGTACGGCAACAGCAACAGAGCATGGTCCTCATAAGTAGCCTGAATTGATACATCAGCAAACTGGTCTTCCCCAAGGATTTGGTCCTGGGAGGTGGTAACATTCCCAGTTTGATCTCGAGATTCCAAGGCTTTAGCCTCTTCCCTAAACCAATTCTTCCACTGTAAGCTTTGACTATCATTCAGCACTGTGGTTGCCAAATTCTTCCAGTCATCAGGAATTACCTGATACTGTGCTTACCATGAATTTATGTATTGCTTCACAAAAGACGATTGTACGCCATATGTCACTATGGCTTCCTTTATTGTTTTTAGATCCTTCATGTGAATAGATTCATAAGTATATCCCACGTTGTCTGAAGCCTTTCCACATGATTGTGATTTTTTGGTCTCTGCCACAACTGGGAATAGAGTTTGAGTAGTAGGGGGTAGTCCCCTCCTTGTAACTACTCTAGGTGGGGCACCTTCCCTACTGCAGCATTTTTTAAGAGGTGGCTCTGGGTTGTCTTGAGCAGATGTTGCCCCAAAATCCTTTTCTAAAATCTCCATACGACCACCATGATCTTGTAACCTAGCAGTAATGGTCTTTCCCAGTGTTTTAAAGTCCTCTATAAATGATCTCTCTAACAATTTTATAGAGTGGAAAATTCTCTCATTCCCCACATCTACACGTTCTAGTACTTTCTGATCCAGTTTCCTAAACTTTTCATCAATATAAGCTCTATATTCCTCTCTAATCAATGTAGACCTCTCCTCTATGGAGGCAATGAGCTTCTTAATTGTCTTAATATGTTCATCCATGTCACGCATCTTAGCCTCATACCCCCTATGTGGAATGTGTTCATCTCTATGCTGGGATCCTTTAAAATAGGTAGGTATAAAGTATATTATCACACAAAAAAGCAAAACAACTCCTGGGTTGAGACAGCCTCCAAATGCATAATCCTGAAAATAATCCTCTATCACCATTGTGAAAAAATGGGTAAAATTCTGAACATTTATTTGGTCAGACATTTTGAAAGAAAAGAAAAAAAAATACCTTACTCAGATGTAATGAGGACTTATGGCCAGCAGATGTTGCAATTGTGATCAGCAGTGGCAGTAAAGGTACCTGAAGGGATTCCTCATGCAGCCTTTGTTTCTGAATGCAGATCCGCACGTGGCTGGGAGCAAGTCCTGAAACCAAAATAGTTGCTCGCTCTAAGGCTGAGGAACCCAGCCCGGTTCCGTGGAATCAGCACTACATTGGGCTGCCAATTATCGCGGTAATAACCCACCATGAAATATAAGCTAAATAAGTTTTATTATTTAAAAGTTACTTACAGAACAGGGATTATTGCAGGGGAGGTGAAAAAAAGGTAGCAGAAGGACGGAGAAGTGGAGAGCAGGAGTGATCCCAACAGCAGAGAGCGGGAAAAATCCTTGGAGAGCAGGAACGATCTGTGGAGAACAGGAACGATCCATGGAGAGCAGGAACAATCCATGCCGCAGAGAGCAGGAACAGTCCCAGCCCGATGGTCCTTCCTACCCCACAAACTCATCCAGCGACGCCCGTCCACTTCCATCTTCCAGCACATCCTTCTTTCATCATCTTCCCCCCCCCCCCAGTCGACCACACTCTGACCGGCTCAGCACTCCGGCACAGTTTTTCTGTATAGCTTTGGATTTCCCGCTACACCAGGATTGCCAAAATAATTTTGCTCAACAAAGAACCTCAGGATCCATCACCATCCCTGACTTCAAGTTATATTATAGAGCTACAGTAATTAAAACAACCTGTTACTGGCATAAAAACAGACTTGTGGATCCATGGACATGAACTGAGCATCCGGGCATTAACCCAAAAACCTGTGAGCAATTGATCTTCACCAAAGTGGCCCAAAATATTCAATAGAAAAAAGATAGAGTCTTTAATGAATTGTGTTGGTATAGCTGGTTGGTAGAATCAACCCTGTCACCCTACACAAAACTCAAATCCAAGTGCATTAGAGACCTCAACATACACTTTGATGTATTTGATAGAAAAATTTGATAGAAAAGAAAGTAGGAAATACTCTCCAATGAACTGGCACAGGTGACCACTTTCTAAATATAACACCAGTGGCACAGACACTAAGAACAACACTCAATAAGTGGAACCTTGTGGTAGAATGTTTTTTGTATGATGTCAATAAAGAACTGTTTGGTCCATTCATGGCACCGTAGAAGTGGGTGGAGAATCAGAGGCAGCCAGCTAGGAGGAGGGTGGAGTTAATCACTCTCGATCAGTCCTCCACAGAAGAAGCATGTAGGAATCCAGGTGAGCCACGGGCTGTGGGCCACGTGGTGGAAGATTAATAGAAATAGGTTAATCTAAGAAGAAAGAGCTAGCTAGTAATGGGCATAAGACATGGACCAAACAGTGTAAAGGATATAAGCGTGTGATTCATTTCTTTGGGGGACAAAAGTCGCGGGAGCGAACCAGGTTCCAACTGCTGTTGTGGGCTGTGCCAGGTACAAACCTCCCTGACCCAAAACAGGTCAGGGAAAAGTTTCTACAACAGAACCTCCTGAAACTGAGAAACTTCTCTAAAGCCAAGGACACTATCAATAGAACAAAATGAAAGCCTATAGAATGGGAAAAGATTTTCACCAACCCTACAATTGATAGAGGTCTGATCTCTAAAATATATAAAGAACTCAAGAAACTAGAGCCCCAAACCTTGAATAACACAAACAAAAACTGGGGCTCTGAACTAAAAGACAATGTCTTAGGAGAACTTAAGAATGGATTAACAAACTGTGGTACATCTACACAATGGAGTACTACTCAGCAGTAAGAAAAAATGATCTCCTCAAATTTGCAGACAAATGGATTTGGAGAATATCCTACTGAGTGAGGTATCACAAACTCAGAAAGATAAGCAGGGGATGTACTCACTCATTAGTGGACTCTAAACAACAAACAAACAAACAAGAAAAAAGCAAAGCATGCCTAAGCTGCAAACCACAACCACTGAATAGCTTGGGATCAAAAACACACTGACTGACACCTTGGATCCAACTCCCCCTAGAGGAACACCTGACTCACTCCTGAGGGAGGGAGGAGAAAACTATATCTGCCAGGATTGGAGACTGAATTAAGCAATATTGGGGCAGTGGGACCATGAGACTGCCTGCAGCCTGCCCAGGGATGGGATGGGGATTTGTGGAGAAGAGAGAATGACCTGATTTGGTGGGAGGGGGAAGGGACTTTGAATAAGGATATATAAGGTTAGAAAGTGTGACTTCTTTGTTCATAATAATAATAATAATAATAATAATAAAAGGAAAAAAAAGAATAGCTGAAAGGCACATGAAAAAGTGCTCAACTTCTTTAGCCATCATGGAAATGCAAATCAAAACAACTTTGAGATATCACCTTATACCTGTCAGATTGGCTAAAATAAATGATGTAGATGACAGCCTATGCTGGAGAGGTTGCAGAGCAATAGGAACACTCCTCCATTGTTGATGGGAGTGTAAGCTTGTTCAGCCATTGTAGATTAGTGTATGGCCATTTCTCATAAAACTGGGAATCAGTCTCCCCAAGCATCCAGCAATACCACTTCTGGGTGTATTCCCCAAAGATGCACAATTGCACTCCAAAGGCATTAGCTCAACAATGTTCATAGCAGCATTATTCTTAATAGTAGGAAAGTGGAAACTACCTAGATGCCCCTCAACTGAAGAATGGATTAACAAACTGTGGTACATCTACACAATCTTAGTACTACTCAGCACTAAGAAAATAACCCTAACCCTAACCCTAAAATTTGCAGACAAATGGAAGGATTTGGAGAATATTTTCCTGAGCAAAGTATCACAAACCCAGAAACATAAACAGGGGATGTAGTTAATCATTACTGGACTCTAAACGAAAAAGCAAAAATCAAAGCATGTCTAAGCCACAAACCACAAACACTGAACAGCTTGGGATCTGAAACTCCTTGGACTGGCACCTTGGATCCCACTCCCCCTAGAAGAACACCTGACTCAGTCTTGATATTGGGTAAGGAAACTGGATCTGCCAGGAGTGGATGTTGAACTAAGCCTTATTGGGACCTTGGGACCTACTTCTCTTGCTGGGGAGAATATGGGCAGATGTTGAGAAGAGAAAGTGACTGGAGGGTGTGGGAGGGAGAAGGGACCTTGAACAAGGATATACACAGTTAGAAATGTGACTTTAGTCATAATAAAGAAAGAAATCTTTTCAACCAAAAGACATCTCATACTACCTCCTCTTTCTGTAAAATCAAAAAGTTTTCAATTTGCAGCATAGCATAATTACAAATAACAATACTTCTATCAATCAAGGATTATAGTTACAGTATCTAGTTTATTTACATTCAGGAAAATTAAATAAAATATTTTATCATCTACCTTATCCTTTTGAGTCTAAAGTTTTATATCTAATCTACCTTTTATTAAATCTAAGAAAAACTCAAATTACAACTATCTAACCTTCAACTACACTAAAGCAGGTCTTTGAGGTATTTGAATACTATCAGTCTAATTGAACTATATTTTTGTATATCTAAAAAATCCTAATTAATGAGACTATAAGTTGATTATCATACATGACTAAATATTAGTCTTCATTTCTTTATTATATGTCACAATTTCAATTGGGTTACATAAACTTTATAACTTAAGCAAGAAGAAAACCATATATATATATACAATATATAACAATTGACTTTAAATTTGTATCAATAAACCAAAATCCATACCAATTTAAAGTATTTTATGATTAACAGTTGTTTACTGGACCAAAATAAATTCAATAATATTTTGTAATCATTTCTTTACCTTATTATCTTTTTTTTCCATAGAAGGAGATTGATTATGACCATTAACCATTTATCATAAAAATAAACATTTATAAACAACATTTTTGGAATTTGGGCATAGTTTTCTATTACTACTTACAGCTCACTGAGGGTGATGGAAATCTTATGGGGGTCCTGATGTTGGATCATCTTAGTTTCAGTCTTTAAGCTGCTGTGGCGATCTCTTCCCATTAGAAATTTTTCAGGAGGTCTTCCTTGCTGAAATCTTATTTTTAAAAAAAAAAAACAGAATAAATCACCAGCCTCTCATTTTTTGTGGAAACAAGAAGAAAACTCTTTTACAAAGTAATGTCTTTTGACTTCAATTTACATTTATATTGGTTGGATTAATTCAGCAGCATTTATAATCAAATGTCTCTTAGCAGATCTTGTTCTTTCCCCAGTAGTCAAACAATTCAAACACAACATGACACACAGTATCCAGGACTCATGTTTACCAATATACACTGTCACCAAGTATAGCATGACCACCTGCTGCTCATGAACCTCATTTAAATGTTTGTCATTATGGCTTCTTAAATGAGGCTTGTGGGGGCTTTTCCTGATAAGGGTGAGTCAGGAAACCTCTCTTAAAATATACTGGGCTCTCTGTCAGTAAACAGAGCAGAACCCCCAAAAATGCTACTAAGAAGCTGTCTTTGACTCTGTTCCTTTTGATTTCTATGAATAGAAACCTTAAATTTGTTAGATGTTGTTTATGCTACTATTGACACTCCTGGGAGACTTCAGAATCAGGCCTTAATTGCAGCTGACACATTGTAGCTCAATCTCACAGACCAGGAAAGTTATTTTTGGCTCCATTAGTGTGCTCTAGAACCCTTTTAAAGGTTCCTCAGGCTTTATGTGGATGTAAGTTTCCCATGTTGGAATTCCTTTTGTAGTCTGAAGTTCCTGATCCACATGCTAAGTGTGGGTCATCCCTCCCTAACGTGGCTTAATTCTGTGATTAACTCTAATATTGCATATTAATTTGATTTAATATATATTACCACATTATTGTGTTAAGAAAACTGATATCAGCAACATGTTCATGAAGGCTATGGTCATGAATACAAAATAGATATAGTTATATAAAGAAGAATTATTAAACAGAAGCAAAGGAAAAAGGGAAGGAGGAAGGAAGGGAAGGGAACCTGAAAAGAAGGAGAGAACAGTAAGGTAGAGGTGACACATTGTGAAGACTGGAGAAGAAAGTATAGAACTATATGAAATATGAAGACAAATATTTTCCATTTGCATCCCATACATGCATAAAAATTTCAAGCAATAAAAACTAAAAATAATGCTGAAAATGTAATGGAGAGAACCTGTATATGATTAATTCCAATATGATAATACTCAAGTATTCTAAAACTCAGGCATAGGAAACACACAAGTTTTTAAGAAAATTTGGCATGAGCTTCTTCCAAGTTTTATATACAGATGATTATATTTAAGAAATTATCTCCCAGGAGTGGAGGCTGAACTAAGCAATATTAGGACAGTGGGACCTTGGGACTGCCTGCCGCCTGCCCAGGGAGGGGATGGGGAGTTGTGGAGAAGAGAAAATGTCCTGATGTGGTGTGAGGGGGAAGAGACCTTGAATAAGGATATACAAGGATAGAAAGTGTGACTTCTTTGTTCATAATAATAAAATAAAATTAAAAATATTAAAAAAAGAAATTATCTCAGCAAAGTCTCATTAAAGAATTCTGATGTAGGGCTGCAGGTATGTCTCAGAATTTACAACACTTTCTGCCTTTCTGAAGTTTGCAAGTAAGGTTTTTAGCACTTTTATAAGATCATGACTTTTTGTAAGTCTAACTTTAGGGCTTCTGATACCACATTGTGTTATACTTAAAGCCATATTAGTTAGGTCTTTTAGAAATTCATATTTAGATATTTCGATATACATAGTTATCTATAATTTATAAAACAATGAAGACAACATAAACACCTATAAATAAAAAATGAGAATGAATACTTGTTCAATTCAAAATCAGTACACACATTTAAACTGTGTACTTAGCATAATGGCTGATGTGGGTATGCCAAATCCTAGCAAAGTTACTGGATATTTTTTAGGAGATCACAGTGATGTGAGAGATGACACATAAACTTTGGGAGACTGTTCTTTTTTTAATGGGTTTAATGACTGTCATAGAAAAGCTTTATTTATAATAATGCTAAGAGAAATTTGAAAGTTGTCTTAATAGTATAGAAGTATTTAGTGGGTATATATCATAGTGGGTATATATATATATTACTTGGTGATTTTTACATCATGCATACCATCAGACTTATTTATCAGTCCTCTCATATTCATACCCACACTTATTATCTCCCCATTTAGAAAAACGCCCATTCATGTTGCTCATTTACTTACTGGAGCATAATTAAGAAGTGCAGTATAGTCTTGCATTTACAATTACTTCATTATTCATACAGTGAAATGACATCACATCTCCATAAAAATATTGTATAAGATGATAAATAAAATGTAATAATTTATTTGCATAACATGCTAGAAGATTCCAACTGATTTACACATACAGAAATCAGAACATTGAATGACTGAAAAGGAAGGAGTCAGAAGACCAGAAGTATCCTAAGACACTCTGGGGATGCTGTGTGTATTTGTTACCTCAATTGTGATCATAGATTTGCTGATGTGTATTTATGGTAATACATTTATTTACACATTTTATATTTATGAAATCACCACATGACATGTCTATTTAAACAAAGTTTTTAAAACCAAAATAAAATATTAGTATTTACTTTGACACCAAGGAAGCTGTTATCCATATGAAAATGTGTACATTGTAGGTGAAGAATAGTGATAAGACTTTGTTGCATACATTCGAAAGTCTAGGGTGGTCTTCTGAGCTACAAAAATCATGATACTCATCTCTGAAATCAAGTACAGCAACTTTCATCTTCAGCCTCCTGTTTCTTACTCCACAGTCAACATTTGCACCAGTAGATTTAGCAGGCAGATGTATGAACAAATAAAATAATGTTAATTATTCATAATAAAAAATAAATTAATTAATTTGTATATATCCAAGCAAAACCACTGTTAGTAATAGGGTTTAAGTGTTCTCAGAAGTCAAAAGAAAAAGAAAATCCACAACTCTTTGTGAAAAGACTGGAGAATCAACATGAAAGAGTTAGGATGAACAGTGAAAATAACAGCCTGCTGCTAAGTGTAATAAGAGAAGAATGGCCGTCCTGATGACAAGATGGCAAGAGTGATGCCTTGAGACATTAAATGGCCTGTCAAGATCAGACAGAGATAAAGAGTGAGATTTGGATAGGCCAGAGGGGCAAAGATAGAAGTAGGAGAAAATGTATTTAAAGAGATCTGAGGCAAGTCAGCATTACAGTGCCTGCCAGGATGTGTTAACATACCACATGTGGGCCTTTTGTGATCCACAGCTGGAGGTGGGGAGTGAATTCTGTACTTCAGTGACATACAGTTACACTTACTGAATAGTCTTGAGCAAAAATTGCTGTCAAACAACACTTTAAAATCCTAGAAGTCTTGCCACCATCACTTATTGACTACACAATTAAAACAATGAGTCACACACATAATTTTAAAACCTTGTTTCAGTATTACCATAATTTAATAGTTTTAGTGAAAATTATGAGATTTGCAAGAACTTACATCTTTAGAATATTATTATATTTTGTTCAAGCTAATTGGGACTTTGTAAAATGGCAAATATCTAGTGCTAATATATAGCAAATATATGTTATTGTATAATGACCATTCTCGGTTATTCAACATAAAACTGACTAAAGCTTTCACACATGTTTTCTAAACTGATCAGCTCATTTTCCTTCATTTAATTGTCAAAATGAAATCACTGAAGACTAAAAAAAACTACAGAGCTATTATTGCTTTGTGTAAGTTGTGATTATTTGGAACATAATTCCATTATTCACATGTACATTGGCATAGATTTGACCAAACAGAACCCTTGGGTAGTAATATGTGTTTGAAATATTATAAGAAACAATTAGCTTGAAAAATAATATATATTGATTGTTCATGAACTGACTTTAAGCTAAAAAGGTCTGAAATTATCAAATGTAAAACCAAAATTTTAAAAAATAAAAATAGACCAAGATGAATATTTACTATGCTATGTGCTTAGTCTTATACAACAGGTATATAATGATTCTATAGACTTACAGAAAGGTTCCTTTGAGTTTTTATTAATACTTTAATACATAAATATTTCTGATATGGTTAACTCATGTAGGAACAATTAGTGAAAAAGGTATCTCAAAGAACCTGAAATCTAAGGGACTATGGTCAAATCTGTTTTTTTTATAAGGAATTTCTATTACTGAAGTTCTTGTTTTAAACTACTATATTATATAGTCACTGTTACAGTCCAGCTGAAAATTCAGTTTATCATTTTGCTATGATAGAAATAAATATTCAAAGAAACAAGGGGTAGAAAACATATATATTTGCAAACTAATTTTCTTGTTTTTGCTCTTATAAAGTATAAATTTCATTACTTAGATCATAGTTACAAAACAATCATCCCTTCTCTTTGCTTGGTTCTTCTATTCTTATAAGTCTTCATAAAATTCTGAGTTTTTATACATTTCAGTGTGGATTTTCTTCAGTTTTCATAAATGTAATAAAAATTCAAGTGTTACAATGGTGTTTGAGAACATACATATTTTAAATTATTAATATGATATATAATAGTTGATTATTTGATTTCATAATTGATTTCTACTTACTATTACCATGCAGTAGCCTTTTTTGTTTGATGATGATTTTATTATTAGAGATTCTTCTATATTCAACTCTACTTTTCAAATATATTAAAATTCAAATAATGGGTAATGAATACACATAACACTTAGTTTTTAAAATATTCACTTCTCCAATGACCCAATTTTTCTTCTTAAGTGATTGATATCACTTTACTATTAACAAATAATCTAGAATATGAGATGAAATACCTTGCATGGATCAATATAATTACTAAGTTGATAAATCAAATGTTAATGGTAGGAATATCTTTATCTTTTGCTTCATAGTGATACACAGTGTGTAAATTCACCAAAGTGGGGCTAAAGTTCTTGGTTTTCTTTAAACTTGTTCTACCACACATAAAGAATGGCCACTCAATTTCTCAATAGCTCTTCCTTTGTGACTGTCAGGAGAAAGGCAATGCTCTCCCTGTACAGAATAATTTTCCCTGCACTTCCATGCTGAATTGAGAGCATAGGCATATATGAATGTCAAGAGAAAGGGAAAAATTGGGAAGAAAGTGGGAAGAAAAATGAAAAATAAAATGAGACTTGAGAGACAGAAAAGGTACTTGTTTTAGTTGTTTCTGTTGATTTTATTTGTATTACTAAACTCTTCTTAAAATTAAGTACAAACAATTTTAAAGTTTTTGAAACAACAATTCTGCAAACCCAGAAACCAATTTATCTAAAAATCTGAGGCCACATGAGGGCACTGTGGCATTGCATTTGGTCCAGTGACCTATTAAGCCTCAACTCAGGGAGAATTATGTAGTTTTTCAAACCAGGGTGAGCATACACAGGTACTCTGGGGTAATGTCTGGACATGTGGATGGGCATAGCTGTGTGGACATATAAATCAGTTAGTGCCCCACAGAGGCAGCTCCTAGACCAGAGATTGCTTTCCACATCCAGCCTTCATGACATGCTTCAGAGATTTTCTTTACTAGTTGCTCAGGCTGAACTATGATATTATGATTTTCCAATTGCAGTGATAATGGATCATTTTTGGCATTTCCCACTCATTAGAATTTACACAAGCATGATGGATTAATTTAGGGGCATTTTCTGTCCTTGGCATAATCACTGGGAAGGGAATGAGAATAGCTGCTGCACTGGGTAAATGACAGCACTGGGTCTGTCTAAAGCTTAAATGAGAAAAAGGAAAGAATGTGTAGAATGGGTGGTGCAGGAATGAGGGAGTGTAGTCACAAGGCTTAGCTGTGCAAAGGAGAAAGAGTCAGCCTATTGGATCAGATACGAGTCAGCTCCTAGTCCATGCTGGAATGTGTGCTAATATTGGAAAATGTTTAAATGCATGCTTATGGAGCTGACCCTCTCATGCAGCAACATTTTCTTTTTTATTAAAAACCAGCTTATTGCTTTAAAAGTCATGGACCCTTTTACTTTATATTTGTATCTTTTATGTTTAATTCTTATAGCCAAAGAAATATTGAGGACTGTATTCCCATTTTGTCTCTCTAATACTGTTTAAGTGTATTTTTCTGAAAATATGCACTGTATCCTGTATTCAGCATACAGAAGATTTAAGGTTTCCTTTTCTCTCAACTTAGAACATGTCCTGGATAATCTGGAGGACTTTTATTTAAACAAGTGGTGTAAAAGAACAATATGAATGGGCTTCTTGTGATTGCAGGTTCTTCATTTCTTAAATTTATTTAAAAGCTACACTGTTGTGATTCATCACTATTGTGTGTGAGCTAAGGAAGCTTGGGATTGAAAGAACAGCTTCCATCAACATCCATTTGATTAATTAAAATTATGAATAACCTTGGCAGTATCCCCCATGGCTCAAATAAAATAGTAAATGTACTTCCACTATTTGGCATGTATGTGAAAAAAATTGGAAGGGATTCTATTACCTATGAAAAAGAAAATATATAATAAATGATAAGACAGAAAAATTTAAAAGGATGTTTAAAAGTACTTTCACTATTAATAAGTGACAAAGAATATTTAGTGTACAGACTGTATCAATGAGGAATCATGAGTCTTTGTTGGGTTAATAACATGATTTTTTATATCACAAAACATAAGGGATAAAACAAATAACAGTTTAGAAGACAGTCTCAGAATGTTGTTAATTAATACTAAGAAAGGAAAGACAAGGGGAGCAGATGAATACATTGACTTATATCCACACCATTGTAATAGGTATTTTCTGCTTCAAATGGGAGTACTTTGTAAACTACCAGAAATAAAGAAAACCACATTTATCCTGGCATAGTGGGGGTGTTTTTAAAAATGTATCATGAAGAAATGTTTGGTTAGAATTATTTGAGCTTTTACATATAAGTCATATCAATGGGAAATTAAAAGGAAAAAAACTATGAACAAAGATATGTTTACACAGACACACATACACAGAGAGAAAAAGAGAGAGAGAGAAAGAATGTAACAAGCAGCCTATTGATGATAATACCAAATAGTAAGTATATAACTATTTAATAATATAGTGAAGAAAGTTTTTGAGTCAACTAATAATTCAACTAGTTTTCCTTTAAATTGACAACTATCACAATATCTACTAGTATTTGACATTTAAATACTTAATGTGTTTGTACACTATGAAATACTTGCTATAGAAGTTTTTATTTTTTCTTGAAACCAAAATAGAAAAGACCCGGGCATACTATAAACTTAAAATATATTAGTGGACAGAAAGACTAAATATCATATGTGTTGCTGAGTATTAGTTTAAGATGTGTTTTATTTGTATATGATGTGACATAGTTGTTTAATAATGCAAACATATGTTGCATTCTTTTATGCATTGTTTAACTCTATAGAGCTATCTTAATTTGCCTGTCTAAAAACAAAAATCACCTGAGTGGTCTAATGAATAGCTAAACAGCCAATTCAGGTAAAAGAAATATAGGTAGAGCTGGTAGACAAAAAAAGTAAATAGGAAGAGAAATGTAGACTAGAAAAGAAAAGAGGAAGGGGTGAGAAAACAAGAAGGAGAGGAGAATCAGTGGCCATTCACCTAGCCACACATCCAGCTTTGGAGGAAGAAAGAAATAAAATAAAAAAAAATGTGGAATAAAGAAAGGTCAAAAACCCTAGAGGCAAAAACCCATTTACAAAGAAAAAAGACAATTTAAATTAGATAATTTGGCAAGAAACAAAACAAACTAAGGCCAGGCATTCATAATTGAGAATAAGACTCAGTTCATCTATTTGGGAGCTTTGTGGCAGGCTCTCCAATAGCAAAAGAACAAACAAAAAAATAAACTTCTCTATGAGTGGTTTGTATAGACAAGTTTATTTTCAGAATTAATACAATTAAATAAAAGAATGAAATTTTGAATTTAAGAAGGTGACTGGATTCTTCTACACAGAATGCATAAGCCTCCAGGGAAATAGAAGTTATTGAATGGCGTTGACATGAGTTTAGATAAAGTGACCAAGGCAAGAGAAACTAGCCTGGGGATTCCATAAATTAAGCTAGTATAAATAACTTCTCAGTCACTTCAAGACATAAAATTCATTCCACAGTGTGGAGATAGCACATTGTATGTTTACTATTATAAACCTAAATGTATATATCTTAAACTTTTTCATGTACAAAATTGATTGGATGGGAATTTAAATACTTGCAGAAATATACAAAGAAATGCACTTAGTAAAAGATTCAGCTTTGCTGACTGTATAATTCCTGTTGCAAACTAACAAAAGAGAGACTTTTAAGCATATTTTCAAATTTGGAAGCCAGTTTTACCATAGGAAGCAAAAAGTCCAGGGATAGATCTCAGTGGACAAAGGGCTTGCTAAGCAAACATGGGGACTGGCTTTTGAGTCTTAGTATTCAAATCACTAATTCATTAGTTATAAGACAAACAGTTTGCCTCTGTGCCTGTGCTGACCCCATAAGTATGACTCTCACTACTTATAGGATCTCTGTCACAAGTGGCTTCTGCACTACTGAGCTGCAGTTTTTCAAAGACCTTAGATTTTCACCTTAAGTGTGAGGGCTCAAGAGATGGCTGAAGACATACATCACATCTGGAGTGTCCATCCCGGGATATCATTAGCTGCCTTCTTCAAGGTAAACAAAGTGAGCCTGTAGGTTCACAGAAGTACTAAGTGCTGTCAATTCTGTGTATCTTGATACTAATCTCTCTCATTAAGGACTTCAAATATTGCACAGTTGAACAATTACTAAGTCTCAGCAAATGGCCCAGCTCCTTCTAAGTGGACACATGCAACTGAACAACAAATAGATTATATTTTTCAAAACAAAAGAAAATGTCTCTCTCTCTCTCAGAACAAGGAGAGAACTATTCTTTGTTTTGAGATGGCTATGGAGCCAGGTAGGGCCATGGCTGGCTCCTTGTTGCCTTGCCAGAGACCAGGTCTTAGTTTTGGTTTACTGGAGCTAGCTGGAGCTGAGCAAGTAACACACAACTCAGGGTCAATCAGCTTGAATCCCACAGCCTGTTAGTTAAAGACAGTCTTCCGTACCCAGTCATTGGAAAATACCTAACTATTAGAGCCACCTACCAATCATATAAGCTTTTGGTTTATACCCACCCAACACACCCAGACTAGTCCCTCCTCCTTGGAATTCCCCTAACTCTGCTTATAATGAGTCTGCAAGCTTTCTATGTGTTACCATTTGCCACTTTGTGAGATGGTTAGACCCCAACATATTGGTAATTTTTAATATATGCTTAGGCTATTTGCACATTTGCCTGGTGCTTTTTGATGAAATTTCTCTCATACTTAAATTTAGGGAGCTTTTTAAAACTTCATTTAGCCTTTTTTGTAAAATCTAGTTTTATCAAAGAATTCTACTACTCTACTCCCAAGAGTTCCCACCTTTGGTTCCTACTCAAATATCCTGTGGTTAAAATTTTATATTCAACACATTTGTTGTCTGATCTTCCTCTGCCTAAAGGAGGAATCCTGCTAGGTTCCTCACCCAACAATGTCACTGGTCTTGATATGATTTTTTCTTAGTAATTTTTAATTTACCAACCATGGCTATGAATTTTTATTTGTTCCTTCTGTTTGGAATAAAGCAAAAGTATTAGACTAGACTGTGTCCTTAATGTCATGAAATTTTCACTTTTTCAATGTAATCTACCTGTTAACTTTGACACATTTCCATTGATCTACTGATCCATGGGATTATTATTGAAACTCCATGTGAATTAGAAGACATAGTAGGTTCATGAATATTATGTCTTTAAAATTACTTTATTTAAAAATAGGAAAATTTTTCTTGTCATATTATGTAAAATTTATTCATAATTACAGAACAAAATGTTTATAATTTAATTTCTGCCTGTGTTGAGGACATATTTAAAATAAATTAAAAAATGCTAAAAACTTTTAAGTTAAGTATTACAATTGATACCTCACACTGGCAATACTGATTTCCAAAAGAACCAGATTATCTCAAAGCTGTAGGCCATGCCAGCATCACTAGTACTGGATAGAGTCAGCTGAGATCTAGCACAATGTGTCTTTTATAACTCTTGTTTTTGTTACCCATCTTGCTCATTTGTCTGTGGTTGTTTCCCCCCGACCCAGGATAAATAATATTTATATATACTTCAAAAAGTAGAGAAAATTTTCAAAATGTAAATATAATTATATGAAGGAAATTATGCTTAAAACAAACAATAATGAGTTGAGGACATGAGTTTTAGATCTATTTCTTGAAGTCCAGGGTCTGAAATGTGGGGACATCAGCAATAGTGCTTCATTTCAAGTTCGGGGAAGAAAAATAAAACAATAACTTATTATGGCTGATGAATCTTTTAAAAGATAATATAGACAGTATGATTTGTCCTGGAGTTAAAAAAAATCTATCTTTGGCATGGTATTTCTCATATGACTGGATAATCTGAGACAAAAATTTTAGTCATTAAAAATGATTACTAACTTCAAACATTCATAATATGAGTCAAGTTCAAATAAGAAATTTTTAATTTATATAGCTTAATAAATTTGCAATTAAAACCTATTACATTCATGACAATCAATTCATGGGCTTGTACAGTATGTATTCTTACCTTTACTGACAATAATTTGGCCATGTCTATTTGGCAACTTTAGCACTATAACTATATCAAAGATTTTTGAGCTTTTTGGTAAGTATAGAAAGTTATATATTTTTTTTTAAAAAAAGACAGATTAGTGTAAAAGCTAAAAAGTAGATTCAAGGTTAATCTGGACTATATAATGAGACATTCCCATAAAATATAAAATAAAAAGAGGGCTATTATAGAGCAATAAGACAACTGAAGGAGATTAAAGGGATACAAATTGGAAAGAAAGCAATTAAAGAATTTTTATTTGCAGGTAATAGGATAGAATACATATGTGACCAAAATAAATTCAACTAGAAGTCAAGAACTGGCTTTTTAGAGCTCATTCTCTGTAGTAGAATACATTTCTCAGCCATAAAACAGGAAGCTTGGTTCTTTTTCAACTCGGTTTACCAGAATTTGTTGACTGCCCTAGGGAGGACTTATCCCTTCTGAGGCATGGATGGGTGGATGGGATGGAGGGGCAAAGAGGACACATGAATAAGAAGGGAAAAATTAGAGTTGGTAAGTGAAATGAAAAAATTTAAATTAAAAATTCTAACAGAAACTACTGTAGCTGATAAATACTTTCAGCACAGTAGCAACAAAATTAACTAAAATACCATTAGCTGTAGGGGGATTATGGTATGTTGCAAATATTTGTCTTTCCTACTAGTTTAATAAAAGAATGTTGATTGGCTGAAGGCAGACAGGAAATCTGTGTAGAGCTACAAGACTGGGAAAACTTTGGGAACATGAAGAGCAAAATGGAGATGCCACAGACAGATGCAGAGAAAAGAAGCTGAAATGCTGCTCTGATAAAAGATAGCAAGCTATAGGGCTGAACAAGATGGATTAATTTAATAGTAAAGAGTTAGCTATCAATTTGTCCTGTCCCTAGGTTAATCAGAGTAAAATTGACACAAGTGTCTATGTGATTCTGTTGGACAGCTGGTCAAATCTCTGGCCTAGACTGGAAACTCTGGGCAAGAAATCTATTAAAACAAGTTGTCTTTCTATATATAAATGGCAGCTTGAAAAATAAATCAGGAAGTATCAGCTTTCACAATAGGCTCAAATAGCATAAAATAAATTCAAGTACCTGTAACCAAACAAGTGAAAGACTTGTATGATTAATACTTCCATGTATTGAAGAAAGAAAGTGAAGATTATATTTAAGACTGGAAAATCTCTAATGTTTATAGATGATAGAATTAACAGGAAAATTGGCCATCCTTGGAAAATCAATCTATTGATTCAAGAAAAACCCCATTAAAATGTGGCGGGAAATCTGAAGTTCTGCAAAAAAAAAAAAAAAAGAAAGAAAAAAAACACTTTGAAGTGCTGAGCCAGGCGGAGTCGGTCGTCTGGGGAGAAATGATGAAAGAGCGCCTCAGGAAGATGGGAAACGTCACATCGCTTGGCTGGATGAGTGACGTGGGAGGAAGGACCCGTGGCTGGGACTGCTCTTGCTCTGCTGCGCAGATCGTTCCACTGATCGCTCCTGCTCTGCACTGTTAGGATTGCTCCGGTTCTCCATGGTTGGGACTGCTCCTGCTCGCTGCGGTGCGGGTCGTTCGTGCTCTCCAAGGTCCTGCTTTCCGCTTCTCCGTCCTTCTCCTATTTTTTTCTCCTCCTCCCCTGGATCAATCCCTGTTATGTAAGTAACTTTTAAATAAAAATCCTTAGTTAGCATATATTTCTTGGTGGGTTAGTACCGCGATATTTAAATTTCAACATAATTCCTCAAATATCTTGAAAAAGAAAACTTTTAACTTTATATGTAAATAAAAAATCCAGAACATATACAACAGTCCTGAATAATAATAATATTAATAATATTAATAATAATTGTAATAAACTACTTGAGATAACATCATTCTAGATTTTATGTTATAACACAAATCTGTAGTTATCAAAACAGCAAGGTGTTGACATAAGAGTAAACACAATAATCAATGGAATGAAATTGAAGATATAGATATTAATCTAAAAATATAATCATCTTTTTTTGTAAAGAAGATAGAAATTCACTCTGAAAAAAAAAAGACATCTCTAACAAAGGGTACTGAATAGCTTTATTTACAAGAATCCAAAGCATCCATGCCAATTTCCTTGCACAAAATCAACTTCACATTAATCAGAGTCTTCAACATAAAACCAGATAAACTAATCCAGGTAGTATGGAATAGCCATGAACTCATTGGAACAAAAGATAATTTCTAAATAAGAAACTATTAACATAGGCATTGAGAAAAAAAGGAACTGAGAAATTCCTGTATGGGAAAAGAGAATGTTATTCAAATACAATAGGAACCTACAGAATGTGAGCAGCTTTTTTATGATTACACATCTGATAGAAGACTTATATCTAAAATATAAAAAAAACTCAAGAAACTAAATATTAAGAAAACAACCCAATAAAAATGGGGTAAACATCTAAACAAATAATTCTCAATAGAAGAAACTGAAATGGCTGTAAAAGAAAGAATATTCAACATCCTTAACCCCCAGGGAAATAAATCTCAAAATTACTTTGACATTCCATCTAGAACCTGTCAAAATGACTAAGATTTAAAAAGTAAGAATTCATATTGGAAAGGGTGGGAACTAAAATGAACATTCATCTATTGCTGGTGGGAGTGCAATTTTTTACAGTGTGAATAGAAATTAGTTTGATTGTTCTTCAGGAAGCTGGAAATTGATCTACCTCAAAATCTAGCTATGCCACTCTTGGACATATACCCCAAAGATACTTCAGTCTACCACAAAGAAACTTACTCAGTCATCCTTATGACTACTCTACACATCAAAGCTAAGAATTGGAAACAGCCTAGATACCTCTTAACAGAAGAATGAATAAATAAAATGTAGTACATTATATAATAGAGTCAGACTCAGCTGTTAAAAATGACATTATGAAATTTGCAGGCAAATGAATAGAACTGGAAAAATTATCCTGGGTGAAGCATCACAGAGCTGAAAAGTCAAATATGGTATGTATTAATGTATATGTGGTAGCAAGAATTGTAATTTTTCTTAATAATAAAAACCCAAAATCAAATATCAGGGTAAATGTGGAGAGATCAGAAAAGCAGAAGAGATACAGTCACCTCTTCTTCTCAAACTTCTTATGGTTAAAAAGGGGATGAGCTCCTCTTTCTTACCACCTTATATTCATCTCTCTCTCCAGTTATATCCTTTCTTTCTTTCTCTTCCCAAGAGCTGGACTGAAAGGTGTGTGCCACCACTGCCTGGCCCCTATGATTAGCTAGCGGCTAGCTCTGTACTCTAATCTTCAGGTAAGCTTTATTTGTTAGAACATAAACAAAACATCACCACAATATATAGATATTAGGTGTTAAATCATTAATAAATGGCCTACAATGCATAGAATCACAGAAAGTAGGAAGTAGAAGAAATACATAGTTCTCATGAGTGAAGGAACATAAAATAACTATGTATGGATTGAGGTTGCTGAATTGGGAGGATCAAGTAGAAAAGAATGGATGATGGAGGGAGTACAGGGAGAAACAGCTAAAATTATAGAATATTTAAGGAGTGGTATAGAAACTCAATACAGTAGAAAGTTTCTAAAATATATACATATGCAAAGGGAATCTAAATAAAATCACCAAATACTGGGGTAGAGAGAGTTCTAACCTGACAATTTCTTATCTCCACAAAAAAAGCATCTAACACTGAGATTGGGTTATATCTAATTGAATTGTTAGCCAAAGGGACCTCATGGAATTACCCAAATAACCCATGCTGTTTCCAAGTCTATAGATTGCTCTCCAAAAACTAACACTAAGGCCCAGTTGATGAAGATAATAAATACATGATGCATTGACCATGGAAAACTTGAGCTGATGTCTGGGCAGTGCTTTTATCACACATTCTAGAGTTTTTGGTAAAGAAAGGTACTCTGTATGGACCTAAAGGACAAAGAGAAACAAGTGACTAAGCCTATAACGCCGTAGTCCCTGCAAGATAACTAAGATATTGGTGGCACAAATCTTGTGAGAGTAATTGTTCAATAACTTACTTGACTTATAGTCCTCTCCATGAGATAAAACCTATATCCAACATTGTATGGATAGCCATAAGCCAGACTTGATATCTCAAAGACCTACATTAAAATCAATAACATATCTAACGATTGACTCCCTATGACATTATACTATACTCATAGATCTATGAGATTTTGGAATGTTTAGCCTTCAATGGGATGTCTTCAACAAGTTCATCACTCCCAGGACACAGGAAACATCTTGGAAGAAAAGACTGAAAAATTATATTTGCCAAAGTGGATAAAGGACACCAAGAAAATAAGACCCTCTAAAAAAATCATGAGTAAAGTTCATATGAACTCAGAGATGGAAGCATCTTGCACATTAACATTAGAGGTCTGTAATAGGTCTTCTGAATATATTATGGCTTCCAGGTTAATTTTCTATAGGATTTCTGAGTGTATGAACAAGTGGTTCTCTGAATTTTATGCCTTCTCTTGAGTTCTTTTCCTTTTGTTGATGGTAATGAATGAATGAATGAAGGAAGGAAGGAAGAAAGGAAGGAATTAAGGAAGGAAAACCTAGCCAATAAGATTAACATTAACAATTAAGCAGTTACATGTACCTGCTGGGAAAGGCAAAGTCAGTTTACTCTAGTAGAGTGACGTTGGACATATCAACGACTCCAGGGCAGGCCTCATGATCATGAGTAGTTGACCAATATATAATAGACTTGACAGTTTCTTTTATGTGTCTGCTTTTATTTGGTTACAGATTGGGATGGTTGTAGCATGTATTGTTTATTTTCTTAATTTGGAACTGTTTGTTTGGATTTTTGTTTTTGAGAGGGGGAGTTAAAATTGAGAGGCTAAAAAGGGAAAGAAAATCTGAAAGGACTTTGGGCAGGGGAAAATGTGATTAAAATATACTTAAATTTTAAAATTGCTTTACATAAGAAACTAACAAGAGTCTTGTCTATGAGTTTAACTTTGTGATATAACAGTTGCATATTACTTTATTTAATCTCAAGTGCTGTGATAATAAATAAACTAATTTATACAAAAGAGTTCAGGACTTGGAGTCAGGTGACATTGGTCTATTCACCTAAAGCCTTGTGTGTTGAGGACTCAGTCTTCAGGGTGGTGCTTGTGGGAATTGTCTAACATTTAAGAAAAAAGAATCTTGTAGAAATGTCCTTAGGTGATTCAATACTTAGAAGAATAATGTGAGAATCTTGTATCTTTCTTTCTTTTTTGATATTTAGCTATAAGGCAAGCATCTTGTTCTACTTCATGATCTCTGCTTTTAGCACTGTGAATGCTTCAGGGACCCCAGAGTCTTGGACATCAACCTCCTGAACAGTAAGCCTTAGTACAGAGGTTCTCTTTGTAAGGCAATATACCAGGTATTTCATACTAGTGAAGGAGAGATCTAACCCTGGCTAGACAGTTTCCTCTCTGATAATCTTTGAGAACATGTGGACTATGTAACACTGCAGCTTTCCTTCATATTGAGTACAGATAAGTTGTTTTGCTCTAGATCCACTGAAGTCCCATAGGAAGGTCATGTCCCGTGATACTTCTGAAACTAATACATTAACAAATAAACAAAAATCTTTTCCTTTGCATCTTACTTTTAGTGTAGAGTTTTTCATTGGCTTGTAATGCAGATAAAGGAATATTTACCTCATTAATTCAGAGAGACCTTATCTTCAGATCAGCAAACAGATATGATAGTCTGATTCTAAGCAACCATTGTGCCATTGCTCCATTAACAACTATTGCTCAAAAAGTGTTTCCTAACTCATGAAATTGCAATCACACCAAGGCAAGCATGCTCTCAAAAGTCCTGTCAGTAGTAAAACCTCTGCAATAAATATGGACTAATGAAATTATGAACAGGAAGACAAAACCTGTCTCTATTTTAGCAGGCTTGTGCTCACAAATGGATGTAAAATTTGCCACCAATATTATCAAAAGTTAATGTGCAAACATTGCAAACCTCATTTGATTCCAAATTTGACAGTTTTTCTCATGATTATATGTGAAAAATGCATCTGAGATGTATTTAATGTGATATTCAGAAAATATTGCAGAAGGCAGATTTCTTTTTTCAAAATTGTTTTCCAACTCAGTTGAAGATTTAATACATGAAGGGCTGGTGATGATGGCAAATGATGGTAAAGTCTGTCATGAGAAATCTGTTATGGAGATCAGATCTAACTACTAATTATCTGACAAGTGTTTGTATACACACACTGTCTCTTCTTATCCAAATACTCACATATCTATACACATTTATATTTGTGTGTATTATATACTACAAATATATTCCTTTTAATAAACTTTCAAGTGTTGATTGACTTTGGGCATCATTATTTGGTAGTTATTACTTTAACATAAGCCATAGTTTGCATTGATTATATTTTACATGTATAACCTTCTTCAAGTTAATAGAAATATAAGTTTAGAACCAAATTCAATACTTAAAAACAATGGTAGAAATTTTGAAAGTACATTTATCCATGGAGGATATATTTTAGTTTTTGACTCTTACTCTAACAATGAATTTATTGAGAGTTTTTCTTTTGTGCCATTCTGTTCATCTATAATTATGGTAGACAGAGAAGGAAAAGATTTTACAATGATTACCTGATCTGTGAATAATATTACACATCTTTTTTTATCTTTTAGTAGCTTTATCTTATCTAGAGATAACACAAATATAACTAGATGCCAGAAATAATGAAATATATAGATATTTGTGAATATGTATGTATATATTATAATGCATGTCAAGGGGTCTCATATTTATGAGTATCTAAGTAGCTGGCTGTGAAACTCAATATAAAAATTAGTCATAAATATTCTTCTAATCAATGAATAAGTTTTGGAAAATCTTATGAAATATATTAAAGCAAGACGAATTAATATAGAAATATTCTACAAAGAAATAAAAATGTGTATAAATTAATAAAAATACAGTAAATAAAAATAAAAACTGACTAACAATATATCTAAAACATAAGCCAAGCAAAATAAAATTAACATTAACAACTAAATCATTTTTAAGATAAAAAACAACCACAAACAAGTCAAGCCTATAACCCAAAGACAAAAACCTCATATAACAAAAATGAACTTTAATTAATGTAAATGCAAAAAGTAACACTCAGATAAAAAGAGCGCAAGACCTGACACTTCAAGTTTCTGAGTTTCTGTGGTCATTGCTTAATGGTAATTGTTCTTTTTGTTAATTAATTGATTAACTTATAATTCATTTCTTACGCTACATAGATTTAGTTTGCAAAAATTCTTTTTTGTAGTCTAAATTTCATTAACTTTAATTAGGCAAACAGATGCAAATTCCTGCTCATAAACCTAGGAAATACTTCTAAATTACTAAAAGCTAAACTCCAGAGAACTCTGGTCAAGTAATGAAAGATACTATGTTTACTTTTGAAGAACAAGTTTTAAAGTCTATATGGAATATACAATGTTGAACTCTGTTAATCCTAGCATCTGGTAAATTGAATAAAGATAATTTCTAGTTTGAGACTGTGGTAGTTTTAAAGAAAATGATCCACAAAGAGAGTAGCACTGTTAGGATGTGTGGTCTTGCTAGAGAATGTGTGGTCTTCTTGGAGAAAGTATATTATGCTGGCAGTGGGCTTTGAAGTTTCAAACATGTTCAAGTCACACCCATTGAGACAGACCACTTCATTTTTTGATTTTTTTATTATGAATCAAGCAATATTTTTTGTCCATGTATCTCCTTGTTCAAACACCCTTCCTCCTTCCTCCCCTCCCAGTCACTCTTTCTTCTCCCCATCACTTTATCCCCTTCCCAGCAAGGGCAGGATGTCCCAAGGTTCCAAGGTAACTTAGTTCTGCATCCACTCCAGGCAGATCCCCTTTCCTCACCCCAACATCAAGAATGAGTCAAGTGTTCCTCTGGAGGGAATGGGCTCCAAGGTGCCAGTCCAAGGTGTTTCAGTTCCCAAGGTGTTCAGTGGTTGTTGTTTGCAGCTTAGACATGCTTTGATTTTTGTTTAAAGTCCACTAATAAGTGAGTATAACCCCTCCTATCTTTCTGCATTTGTGATACCTCACTCAGGAGGATAACCTCCAAATCCATTCATTTGCCTGCAAATTTTAGGATATCAGTTTTTTCCCACTGCTGAGTAGTACTGCATTGTGTAGATGTACCACAGTTTGTTAATCCATTCCTCAGATGAGGGGCATCTAGGTTGTTTCTAAGTTCTTTTTGTTATGAATAATGCTGCTATGAACATAGTTAAGCTAATACCTTTGAGTGTGAATGTGCATCTTTACAGTATATGCCCAGTAGTGGTATTGCTGGATCTTTGGGGAGATTGATTTCCAGTTTTCTGAGAAACTGCCATACTGCATTTCAGAGTGGCTGAACAAGCTTACACTCCCACCAACAATGAGGGAGTGTTCCCCTTGCTTTACAGCCTCTCCAGCATAGGCTATCATCTGTGTCTTTTATCTTAGGTAATCTGACAGGTATAAGGTGGTAATATCAAAGTTGTTTTGATTTGCACTTCTCTGATGGCTAAAGATGTCATGTACTTTTTTAAATGCCTTTTAGCCATTTGTAATTCTTCTGAAGAGAATTCCCTTTTTAGTTCTGAATCCCATTTTTGAGACCACAATTTATTGCCTGTAAGATATAGAAGCCTCAGCTTTTCTTCAGTATCATCTCTGCCTGCACACGACCATGTGTGACCATGATGATAATGGAACAAATCTCTGAACTCTAAGGATGCCACTGGTGTAATATTGCCTCAAATGTTTCTCTAGTAAACAAACCACCTCTTCTTTGAATTTCAGTTAGACTATATAAGATGGACCCTACATTTGATACCATGAGTGAAGACAAGTAGTTTATGCTAGAAAGGTTATGGGCTGTAGGGGAACTTACCATTATTCTATTAAATGAACATAACAGAAAAATGACTCCTAATGACTAAGTGCTATGCCCATATATTATTGCATTGTTCAAAATATAAGCAAAGCTTCTTTTACTAGGTAATAATTAATACATATCCACAATTGGACAGTGAACAGACAAAAACAGACTTTGGAGAACTCAGTCCTAACTAGAAAGTTTATCAAACCTGCCCCACAAAAGTTTGGGAATTTATATAAAATAGAGGCAGACATAACATAAGAGTTGGAGGTGGTGGGCAGCTCCAAGGTAACAGCATCTTCCATACCTAACAGGGATAAATAACATATGAACTTATAGAGACTGTGACATGTACAAAATCTGCACAAATTCAAACCAAACAAAATCCCTACAAAGAGACAGAAAAGGAAGCACAAAATCCCACCCCTAACCAAGAAGCTATTTGCAATTGATACCTGCTAGAAGATGAAAAACTAGTTTTCTCTAATGAAACTCAAGGCAGACCTTGTGAATGAGAGTAATTTATCAACTTAAAACAGAAACCGTGTGTGTATGTGTGTGTATTGTTGATGTGGTTTGATATTTTTAGTATTGTTTTGGAGACTTGGTTTTTGTTTTGTTTTGAGATTATTTTTACAGAAATTGAGACACAGACACACAGAAAGAAAGAAAGAAAGAAAGAAAGAAAGAAAGAAAGAAAGAAAGAAAGAAAGAGAGAAAGAAAGAAAGAAAGAAAGGAAGGAAGGAAGAAAGAGAAGCAGAGACAAAGACAAAAGCAGTGAAAAGATATGGAGAGAGAGACAGACAGAGGCACAGAGACATAGGAAGACAGAGAAAGACATATTAAAGGGAAGACAGGAAGAGAAAGGAGAAAAACTAAGAAGTATGGTGGGCATGGATGCAAGAAGGGTTTGAATTAACTTAAAATTCTGGGAGAGAAAATAATCAAAGTATTCTGTACGGAAAAAAAGAAATCATTTAATAAAAATGAATCCCAAGACAGCAGTTAAAATACAATAAGTGTGCCTGCAACTTTAAAGATTAACTTGTACTTTCAGTTTAATAAAACAAAAAATTTAAGTTATATCAGAGATGAGAAAGGTTTACTATCAGCTTAAGCTACTTTAGTAAACTAGCAGTGAACATGCACAGAAACAACCCTGGCAATCAATGAACTGACATAATAGAATTATTTCAGCTCTGAACTTCACACACAGTATCTGTACTGTTCTTGTTGCCTGATACTGGCACAAACAGGAGCAATCTCTGGGCTACATCACTAGTAGAAGTGATTTTAGAACTCATATACTAGTCGAATCATCATTAATAACAATATTACTAGTAACTGTAATACTATTACTACTGCTAAGGTTACTTGTCAACTTGTACTGTGATTAATAATAATTGCAAAGACTTTGAATATTAAGGGAAGATAAGAGTGAATTTATACGTTTATTTAGATTAGGTGGTAAATCACTTTTTAGAAAAGAACAATATATCTGATTATGAAGAGACAAACCTTTTATGTAAATCATTATTCAAGGCCAACACCATTTGTTGAAGATACTGTCTTTTTGTTTATTGGATATTTTTGGCTTCCTTGTTCAAAATCAGGTGTTCATAGGTATGTGGGTAAATGTCCAATTCCATTGATCCACAAGTCTGTTTTTATACCAGTACCAGGTTATCTTTAGTACTATTGCTCTATAGTATACCTTGAAGTCCGGGATGGTGATGCCTCCTGAAGTTCTTTAATTGAGCAGTGTTGTTTTGGTAATACTGGGTTTCCTGTTTTTCCATATGAAGTTGAGTTTTGTTCTTTCAAGGTGTGTAAAAATTTAAGTAATTTGAGGGATCCATTTCATCATATTAGCTTGCATTGCCCAGACTTAATATGAGATGCGGCACCTTAGTTTCACTGCAAAATGATACACAATGTTTTGTTGCTATCCATGGGAAACCTGTATTTGTCAAATAGAAATGGTGGGGCAGAGGGGAAGTGAGGGTGGGAAGTGGAAGTAATGGAGGGAGGGGAAATAGCAATTGGGATGGAAAATAAATAATTTTTTAAAGATTAAAAAGAAAAATGTAATGTCAATTTATAGTAGTACAATCACAGGTCAGAAGTTACTAGTATTCTAAAACCACATAACCTACATTCACCTATTCATGTGTTCTTTTTACTGAAACTCTTCTATAATTTTGGGTAGAAAAGAGTAAGACATTCTGTCTAATACCAACATCACATTTTACTGCAAATATTTTAAACAAACTAATTTACAGATAAGAAGCTATGTTTAGGTTCATTATTATATTGGAATATTTAGAGCACTAAGTATATACATAGTATTGTTTCTCTAATCTCAGTTACATAATTTTTATAAATTATTAATTAAATATAAACAGAAAACTTTAATGCAAATCACAGTCTTCTATGACTAAATTGAAAGATGTGTTGAAATCTGTGCATGGAGTAATACTGAGCATTTAGATTCACAGTGCTGTATGAAGCTTATTATCACTCAGGGATATGTTACACACACACACACACACACACACATCATGTGTTTGTAAGTAAATCTAGGTTAAGATTTTCTTGCACGGACGCAGGCAATGACAGTTTTACCTGGTTTGATGTTTCATTTATCTAGTTATAATACAATTTACATTCATTGGAAATCATGCTTCATCCCTCCTATACACTAAAGATAAAAGAGCCAAAAAGGAAATGAGGAAAATATCACCCTTTTTAATAGGTGCAAATAGCATTAAAATACCTTGAAATAATAATAACCAAAGAAGTAACAGATCTATTTCACAAATTTTAAATCACTGAAGAAAGGAATTGAAGAGGATATCAGAAAATGGAAAAATCTTCCATGTTCCGAGATAGGAAGGATCAACATAGTAAAAATGGCAATACTACCAAAGGCAATCTACAGATACAATGCTCTTCCCATCAAAATACCAACACAATATTTTACAAACCATGAAAGAATACTCAATTTCATTTGTTACTAGAAGGAAAGCCAGGATTGTCAAAACAATTTTGCTCAAGAAAAGAACCTCAAGAGGCATCACCATCCCCGACTTCATGTTATACTATAGAGTTATAGTGGTAAAAACAGCCTGGTACTGGCATAAAAACTGACTTGTGGATCAATAGAACTAAAGAAGATCCAGACATTAACCCAAAAACCTATAAACACCTGATCTTTGACAAAGAGTCCCAAAATATTCAATGGAAAAAAGATAGTACCTTTAACAAATGATGTTGGCATAGCTTGATGGAAGTGTGTAAAAAAGTGCAAATAGATCCAAGCCTATCACCCTGCACAAAACTCACATCCTAGTGGATCAAAGACCTCAACATAAAAACAGTCACAATGAACTTGATAGAAAAGAAAGTTGGAAATACCCTCCAGCGAACTGGCACAGGTCACCACTTCCTAAATATAATACCAATAACACAAATACTAAAAACAACAATCAATAAGTGGGAGCTCCTGAAACTGAGAAGCTCTGTAAAGCCAAGGACACAGTCAGTAAGATAAAAGAACAGCCTAGAGAATGGGAAAAGATTTTCACCAATTCTACAAGTGACAGAGAAGTGATCTCTAAAATATATAGAGAACTCAACAAACTAGAGCCCAAAATAACCCAATCAAAAAATAGGGTTCAGAACTAAAGAGGCAATTATCAGCAGAAGAATTACAAATGGCTGAAAGGCACTTCAAAAAGTGCTTAATATCTTTAGCCATCAGAGGAATGCAAATCCAAACAACTTTGACATACCACCTTACATCTGTCAGATTGGCTAAGACTAAAGACAAAGATGACAGCCTATGCTGGAGAGGTTTCAAAGCAACACTCCTCCATTGTTGGTGAGAGTGTAAGCTTGTTCAGCCACTCTGGAATGCAGTATGGCAGTTTCTCAGAAAACTGGGAATCAATCTCCTCAAGGATCCAGCAATACCATTATTGGGCATATAATCTGAAGATGCATATTTGCACTCCAGGGACATTAACTCAACTATATTCATAGCAGCATTATTCTCAATAGCAAGAACCTGGAAACAATCTAGATATCCCTCAATTGAAGAATGGATTAACAAGCTGTAGTACATCTATACCATGGAGTACTACTAAACAGTAAGAAAAAAATGATATCCTAAAATTTGCAGGCAAATGGATGGATTTGGAGATTATCCTCCTGAGCGAGATATCACAAACCCGGAAAGAGATGCAGGGGATGCGCTCACTCATTCGTGGACTTTAAAAGTAAAGCATGTCCAAGCTGTAAACCACAACCACGGAACACCTCCGGGATCTGAAACTCCTTGGACTGGCACCATGGTGGCCATTCCCTCCAGAGGAACATCTGACCTATTATTGATGTTGTGGTGAGGAAAGGGGGTATGTCTAGAGTGGATGTAGTACTAAACCACCTTGGGACCCTGGGACCTCCTGTCCTTGTTGTGTAGGTGATAATGTGATGGAGAGAAAAGAGAGTGACTTGGACAGAGGGGAGGGGAAGAGAACTTGAACAAGGGGATACAGGGATAAAACATAAGACTTTATTCATAACAATAAATAAATCATGTTTCAAGTTTTGGGTTTTTGCCATTCACTTTTGAAGTTTTCCTTGAACAAGAGTATGTGGCACTGTACTTTTTGGTAGTTCTGGGCAGTTGAGGTGAATTTTAGCTCTCAATCAGTTATGAGCCTGTGAAAACAAATGACAGTCTTGATTCTATGCAGCTCTTTGTAGGCTTTGAATATTTTATCCTTATCCTTCATATTGTGATATTCAACACATTAATATAGGATAAGTCTTGCATTAGATTATTTAAGTGTAGTGAACTATTGAGTGCTTTTAAAGTAGATGATAGAATACTATATAATAGATTAGGGGTAGTAAGTATTTATCTAGTAGTATTTTCAGTTTATAATAGGTGTGTTTGGATGTAATGCCATCATAACTTACAAACACACACATATAAAATATCTGCATATTTACATGTCACTATTTATTATAGATATTATATATTTTCCTATGAATACTTATAACTAAAAATTACATATATATATTTAAAACTTGAGAATTGCACAATATAACTGAAATTGGGCTTGACTGGCAATGCTTTTGTAATAGCCTGTCAACATATGGGAGTACAGGAATATATCCATACACTTGTCCTTAAGGTTTTATACAGTAGTTTGTAGTTAAAAAGGGATACATTTTTCATTAACCTCAAAAATCTTACAAAATTTTTTACAAGTGGGAATAATACAGAAATAAGTGAGATAGGCTATCTCTATCAATGTGCTTCAAACTATTTTGTTTTACTATAAATAAATTTTTTTTGGCTACACAGAGCAGAAGAAAAAATAACAATTATATAGGGAAAAGAGGTAGACTCACAAAATCTGGAGAGTCCTTTGGTACTGACATTTTCTGCATCTCCTGGCTCATGTGCATTACTAAACCCTCAATTTCCACAATGAACATGATGTCTCAAATTCCAGGCTCTCAGGAGGTTTTAAAAGACAAAATATTCAAAGCTACTACATGAAACTTGGCATGTAAATTTATTCTCTCAATTATCATTTAAATATACATGACAAACATGGTCATCACTAACAAATTATTATTAATATATCCAAAGACTATTTACATATTTTTTATTTGAAAAGAAATGTTTGATTATGGTAACTATTTTTATCACTTTTCCTATGATACACAATGGATTCTATTTTTATCAGTAAATAAGATTTTATTTTTATCACTGAACTCTAATTTTACCTGCTGAGAAAGCATTTCTCAACTTCAATCAGTTTCTATTTAACTTCAAAAAGTTTTTTTTCCACTGTAACAGCTCTAATACTAACTCTCATTCCCTTTCAGCATTATGAGGGATTTACTGGCTTCTTAATTTGGTGATTTGAGACATATTCATAATAAAATACATGTTAGAGCATATTTTTGACAGTGTTGTTTAATAACTAGTGTGTCTAGTTGCCTGAGACATCATTATTTTCAAATTGGTAGAGGATTGTGGTCTTACAAAATGCTAAATGGAGAATGTACTGCATTTCTACATCTTCATCCACATTTTCTTATTTATACATTTTGAATCATGTTTTCATTCATTATATTTATATTATGGATGAAAAACTATTTTAACAACTATATTATTGAAATGTGCTTTATGTGAGCTTAAGTTGGGCTGTTACAAAGTACTTATATGCTACTTAAATTTCAGAAATATTTCCAGATGGATAATATAGACATGCCATGATTAGATGATGACCTGAATTATTACTTGTAAATTACATTCATGCTTATGATTTCTCACTTAAAATGATATTATGCTAAACTCAGGATACAAAGATAACAAATTAATACACTTTTTTTGAGAGGAGAGTGTGAACGCAGTCCCCTACTACCATAAATTATGCAGTCAAGCTTCCTCACATTTGGGGAAATTGCAGGGGTCAGCACATCCAGAGTGCAATGGATAAGCTTTGCTCTGGGAAAACCACCTTTGTGATCATGGTATCTTCCCTGCCAGGTAAGTATGCAAATTAATACATTTTTATACCATATACATTTATAAAAAATATAACTGTACTTCAGGAACACTATATAGCACCATTGGACACATGGCAAGATATATTCACTAGTTCTGACATATTATTTAAAATTATATTTTCTTTCATGTTTTTGAGAGTTTTTCTTCATGTGTATGTTTGTATCATGCCTTGTCTGGTGCCTAAGAGGACTACAGGGGTTGTCAAATCTCATGGAACTGGATTATGGATAAATGTAAGTCACCATGTGAGTGTTGATAATAGTACTTATGTCCTTTTGAAGAACAGTATGTGCTCTGAATTGCTGGATGACCTTTCCCACTGCTATATATATTATTTAAAAGGGCCTATTATATGTAGATTTATAAAATACAACACATTCTAACCAAATGGTCAGGTGTGTACCCAGAGAGATATTAACTCCAGTAAGCCAGTTATATTACAATCAAGGAGTTAATGGAAACTCTTAAAATACCACACTCTTACATAATATTTCTACCTAGTGATGCTGTGTTTTGGTATATAAAATGCTTATTAAACAAAAAAAGAAAGTGATAAATAGTTTGAACAGACTGAAGAATGTAGAAAAACAAGATTGCTTGAGGTGATGAGAGAGTAGATGAAAGTGGATATTGAAGAAATTTAGCTTTGATATTCTTAATGACATCAATGTAGGAATAAAGTTAAAATACTCAGGTTTAAGGACGAAATTCACAGAAAATTCTCATTTGCAATAAATTAGTGTTTATAGAGTTTTCTGAGAAAATAATGCAGGAATCTTACATGGTGCATGCAGTATTTTGAACTGTAATTGTATTGCGTTTCTAATCCAAAAATGATAATGATGCTACCTCTTTAGGAATCTTTGTTCATTTCTGTGGAAGAATGATTGTCATTTATGAGTAGATATGTCACTCCCTTCTATTCTTTTAACCAACAGACCTAATTTTAGAAAAACTCATTTTTATTATTTTATTATTTGAGCAAGTTGTACATGAATACAATGTATTTTGAGAAAGTCTATACCCCATTCTCGTTCCCCCAAATTTTTCTCTATTATCATTACTAAGCTCTCCTCATATTATGATGGTTATGTTTTTAAAGAAGGTTTCTGTGTAATAGCCCTATCAGTAAACCAGGCTGACCTTGAATTTACAGAAATCTGCCTACCTAGACCTCCAGAGTGTTGAAATTAAACTCATGAGCCATCACTCTCCTGGTTAAAAGTTTGATAGATATTTAGCCCATTTGGGGCTGTCACTATGTTCCTATGTGTAGGAGCATGTACTATGGCATCAATACTTTCTTAGATCCCATATTATTAACAAAAATTCCTGACTCTCGCTGTCCTGGAACTCATCACCTGCCAATCACTACTCAACTGAGAATAGAATTTTGTGACCAGCTCTATTTCTCATGGCAGATTTTGTTTGGTTTCTGCATGTAGTTACAGCTACTGAAAATTCATGTGCACAGCCACCATGGTGTGTCCAGAAAACAATGTTTTAGTGTAGCTATCCTCTACCTCTGTCTTTTATCATCTCTCCTATCATTTTGTTTTTACAATGATACTTGAGTCTTGGGATGAGTATATGTCCCACTTAGAACTAAGTATGCTACAGCATCCTGTTCTTCCCATGATTTTGTGAATCTGTTTCAATCATCATATATTTTAAAAGAAAGGACAGAAGGAAGGAAGAAAGTAATTTAAAAAAAGCTTATCTGACCTGATGAGTTTAGAGATTCACTAATATATGGTAATTACAATAAATCATTGCATTTAGTTTAATTTTATATTAATTTAGCTGAATAACAAATAGGTTTTATACTAGGTTTCTATGACTGATTTTACCATGGGTTCTTGGCTCTAGTAATAAATACAGCCATGAGTTCTGATATAAGAAACAAAACTTCAATCTAATGATAAAAATGGTTGGTTCATTTCATAACATTCCTACTACTATTGCCCTAACAGGCATATCTTTTCTTTTTCTCTTTTTGATGTTATAATTACATAATTTTCTTATTTAATTTTTCCTCCCAACTCTTCTACATATACTTCCCCTTCATCCCTTTCAAATTTATGTCCTCTTTACTCATGTGTGTGTGTGTTTTCAGAGTTGACAATTTAATATTAGATAACCAAGGACTGTATTCTCCTGTGAAAGACTATTCCTCTGACTCTGATGATTCTTTAGTTGCCTGTAGTTTCCAGTTGTTTTAAGGCATGATGTTCTTTCCCCCATCCACATTGGCATAATGATGTTTTGTTTTTGTTTTTGACATGTTCAGCACACAGTTAAGCAATCACTTGAGACTTTATGAATGCAGCTGATAATGTTATTAGAAAACACTGTCTCACGATAAACTCCCTGATTCTCTAGTTGTTACAATCATTCAGATTGCTCTTTCACAATATTACCTAAAATAGTTGTAGTTGGATCTGTTTCGACTGTGCTTCACTCTGTATTTTGACAGCCTGTGATTTTCTGTCCTGTTCTCTGTCTATTGCAAAGAGAAGTTTCCTCGAGAACTAGAATTATCTACGAGAATAATGAAAAAGTTTTAGAGTTTATTTAGGGATTATGGTGATTTAGTAAGCAGCCATTTGGGTTTTTTCCTAATATCCATGACTTCATTTGTCAGGGGTTTTCTAAGTTTTCAGTAGCCAAGTGTAGTGTCTCTCTAATTGTGCAGACCTCTAGTCAAATTAGAGAGTCATCAGTTACCAATGAAGTATGCCTGCAACAACTGTTTCCTTCAAAGTTATTATGAGAAATTTATTATTTCTGTGATTCATGGGTATCATGCTTGGTAGGAACATTGTTGCTTCTCTCTTTTGGAAGCTTGAATAGAAATTTAAATGAACTCCTCAGGCAAGTGTCATTCAGATCAATTTCAGCTCATGGGCCTTAGGGCCCTATGTCTGAAATGTTTAATGTTTTTATCAATAAGGACTTACCTTCCAGTTCTGAAGGAAAACCAATGGCAATTGCAATAGGTTACATATTTTGAGAGTCTTTCAGAACACTGTAACCAATAATTCAGAAGAAAAATTTTTTTTGCCAGGTGTTAGGCTTTTTGTTATATGGGTTTTTGTTCTTAGAGGAAACAATGTTAGACCAGATAAGAAAATTTAATTTAAACTATATATATATATATATATATATGTTTATTTATAACTCTACTTACATCTATTATGGAATCATTGAAATTTGGCTTCTCAAGATGTGACTTCCAGATCAGTACTCGACTGATATGCACAGGTTTTAGTACTCAAGTATATGGTGCCTTTAGCAGTAGTGCCTTATCAAAAATAAGTAAAGTGTATAATTAAGAACAGTGGTAATAATAGGACAAAGGAATGAGGAAAAGATTACTCACATTCAAAAGGGCCCCATTGTGATAGGAATCCTTACTAGTGACAGCAAATATCTCCCTGAGTATATGGTAAACAGAAGGTGAAATGAAACGATGTACAATCTCTTTGCACGGTTACTTGCTCATTAATTTTGTTTTCTTTAGATGAGGAGGGCATGTTTTTGTTTGTTCCATGAGTAGAATAATAAACTCTGTTTTTGTTTTTAGTTGTTATGTTTGGGTGTTGTGCACATGTGTTTAAGCTTCTGAATGTATGTGTGTGTGTGTTGTGTGCATGTGTGTGAAAGCTTCTACATGTGTGTATGACTGTGTGTAGTGTATGCAAGCATACATATTCATATATATGTATATATACACGTACATATACATATATGTTTGAAAATATAGACCAGAAAATGTTTATACACAACTGCATAATTCAGATATCATTGTTGAATATCTTCCTCAATATCTTTCTTTTTGTCTTTGAGATAGAGTCTCTATGAACCTGGAGCTCACTAATTTGGCAAGAAAATTTGGTCAGAAACAAATAATTTCAACAATAAGCCTCTCTCATCTAAATGTCTTCTAAATTAGTGTACTAGATTCAGAGTTCTGTTTTATCAGGAGGTACTATTTTCTTAATATGTGAAGTAGTGTAACTAGACAAGTTATTTCTTTTCAAATGCAATGGTGAGACATTCATAGGCTTTGATTATTAAAAGGAAAACTCAAGAAAGAAGGTGTCTCCAACAAAAATAAAATTTAACAAGGCAAATTACAAAAGTTGGGAATATTTATTCCATGTGGGATCATGAAGTTGGCTCCATCCACCTAGGTGTGAGTATAAGTCAATTATCTTTTTTTTTTAACTTTATTTATTTGCCTTAGTGTTTGTCTGGAACTGGGAACTGGAACTACAGACAGTTGTGAGCCGCCATGTGGGTGCTGGGAATTGAACCCAAGTCCTCCAGAAGATCAGTCAGTGCTCTTAACCGCTGAGCCATCTCTCCAGCCCCGTATAAGTCAACTATCAATTGGAGATTTAACAAAGTAAGAATTTGGTTGGGATCCCATGATCACAGCTATGGGTAGCAACTTTACCCTGGATCTACTTGGCATGAGCAGCCTGACATATTTGAATCAAGAAATGTGTTTCTGAATCCAACCCCAGGGCATTCTGCCCTTTTCTTGAAGCACAGGGCAGTGTCAAGTCAAGTAGCTCCATCAGCTGCCCTGTAGAATGCCACAGGCTGAAATGCTCCAACTAGTTCTTCCAACTTATCTATACTTTAGTAAAAACTAGGAACATTTCTGGTGTTTTAATTTTGAAAATCTTGTCCTTTCTTTTGAAAATTTTATTTAAATAATGTATAATTGTTGTATGTAGTAATTGTCCAATCACATCCCTAGTTGTCTGCAGAATACACATACACATGAACACACACACACACACATACTCACACATACATACACACACACACACATACACACACACACATATCATATGGATCATCAATTTTCTCTGATTTAAGAGCCTACGGTTCCATTTCTGAAGAATCATTTCAGTTCACTTTTTCTTTTCATGTTTTTAAATTAACTAATAATTAGAAAACAGACATTATTATCATTTTAAATGCAGGCTTACTCATCTAAATATGAAATCCACTATTTTAATATTTGCTGTTCAAAACATGTAAGTACTCTCTGATACAAAGTTCTATGCCTCAAAACATTTCCAAAAGTGTGGTTCTTATTTATATAATCTTTTCAAATTGCTTGCTAAAGACACACCTCTAAAACTCTAGGTTTTCAAAGCAGTTTTTATTGGGCTATGCAACAAAAAAGATCAGCTGGAGGCTGAAGAATGACTGGGAGGAATCGGGAGGCAGGAATGGAGGGGGAGAAAAGGAATACATGGATAAAAAAGACTTTTTGACCTTATTGTATAAATAAAAAAAGAGACCATCTGGAGAGTGAGCAAGACTATTTTATTTAAGTAAAATCAGAAAACTACAGAGATCATTAGTGCTGTGACAAACTACCCATGGTACATGCTGAAGCATGAACACAAACAATATTATGAACATGCTGCTAAGTGTTAGAGTTACAAAGAGAAAAGTTCCCCTCTGTTCTGGAGGAAAAGGTATCCTGACTTGTTGGGAGGTCATGTTATGCCTGCAACTGAAAAGGGAGGTATCCTGGAAACCTAGAGCTGTGAGTGAAAGGGCATCTTTATTTGTCTATAAGTCAGGCTATATCTGAACCTGGGGTTCAGTGAGGGATGGTCTCCCTACATCATGCTTTATATATATAAATTGAGAGTATATATATATATATATATATATATATATACATATATTCTAAATATTTTGTTACTGAGTGAGTTTGAAGCTAAATAGTCTCAAAAATATTTCCTCAAATTGCTTAGGAAATGCTATTACTAGTCTTGTTTTTTAATTTTTTTATTGATATGTGATTTGAACAGCTTTTGTAATTTTAAAGCATAAAATTATTTATCCCTGAATGTCTCAAAACTAATTTCTGATAGGATATTCATCATTGATTTTAGATACTATTCCTCACAATGAACCTCTTTCAGTAAGAGGAATTGGCACATTCAAGAGTTAACCTGACCACATGATAAGAAGCTCATTCAGGATGAAGCTAGCTTGTGTGAGTTCAACATCTTTTCTATATTGCCAGGCTAGTGCATTTGAAGGTTTTCATAGCTCTTGAAACCATGAGGTATTGCCCTGAGATTAGTACTCTGCGCTGATTTTCCTGTGTCATGCTTGTCATTTATTCTGTTTATTTTTTCTCAGGGATTTTCTGGTTTTCAAAACACTGGGCCATTATGTCTGTGAATAATCTCCTCCTCTATTAAAACATCTTTGTCCCTCCCAGCTTAACCATGTCTCTGTATAATTTTAATATGCAGAGGCTTCTCCCTCTGCAGCAAGCTTCCTTTCCATTCCAATTATTCAAGAAGCTGAGATGTAGCACTGAAATGGTTAGTTGTATTAAATTGAGAAATAGTCACAGGTCATAAACTTTCAAAATAAATGGTGCTCAAATAAGTTGTGCACAGAAATTAAAGTTCTAGGTCACATTTGTTGCCAAGTATTACTGTGTTCACAGCATTTTCATCTCATTCATGTAATGAATCCTTATTTGTTTAATGATAGTGATTAGATTCTTTAAATTACTAGAAATCAAATTCATTTCCCTCAATGCTGGGCATGTATTTGAGAACCTTCAGTTGTGTATTCTCTAGACTCCTTTTCATAATAGTACTAAATACTTACAAACAAGCATCTGCTGCAGTGATTTAAATGTTTCCCCCTTATGTACAACATGGGCATTTAAAACAGAATGGGTTATTTAAAATATTAGTTATGCTCATGGATTAGAATATTTTTGTTTAGGATAAAAAGTCTGAAAAGATCACCACATGAATGAAGCAGAGCACATCTTTCTAATGCAAACACAGACAACCTCATCTTGACTGTGTATTTTCTACTTATTATTTAGGCTCATGTTTCAAAAGGCTTAGAAGGAGTTTGAATTTACCTCTATAAGAGGTTTATACTGATCTTGTTTTAAGTGATTCTACAGAAAACAAACAATTGCTTTCATTGAATTACCCATAGGTTCAAATTTAATTTTGACAGTTTATATCTTGAAATAATAGGGCTTATTAAAATTACAAGTAAGTGAACATTATAACAATAAAAGGAGGCTCCAGAATTAAATTAAGTGTATGGAATAAAATATTTGGTAAACACATAAATTAATTTTGAAATAAAATACTCATGTGTACAAGAATGACTTATGAAGTTTATGTAGAATTAAGTAATGCTTACAATACTAGTTTGGTTTCTGTAGAACTTGCTAAGAAAGAAGTAAGTTAAAATATGCATTAAACTGTTGAAAGAAAGAAAGCTTAGAAAACAGATATTGTCCATTGATTTTGTTTATGTTGCTACTTACAAAATTACAGTACAATTATATATAGAGCTAGTTATTTTATACATATTATTTGACCCAATCTACTCAGAATACTATTTAAAATTATCACTGACATGTAAAACATTGCTTTGCAAAGTGTAGTTAGTATGTAAAAAATAAAATTAATAAAAGTATATTGAAAAAGAAAAATTGTATAAAACAAAAACATTGCTTTGCTCCTCAAACAGAATAAACATCTTTTTTTTTTAAATTCTTTTAGAACATGTGATTGGGGAAGTAGATGATATTAATTGTCTGTAGCTGAATACTCTATTTTGAAAACAACTACCAATTTATACTTTGATTAAGTCACTTATCAAAGATTTAACCTACATTCCAATTATCTGCATGTTTTTACCCATGTATTAAATAAGGAAGATAGAGAACATGGGTTGGATCTGAAGGATTTAGTGGTAAATCTGGAAGTAGTTTGAAAAAAGTGAACATGATTGAAAAACATATATAAAATCTCACAGAAATATTAATAATATCAGTTTTTGAAACTGCCCACGAAGTTCATTAGTTGTTCACATGCTTGAAAGATATTATTAGTTTACTATTGTTTAGATGAAGAATAATCTGATAAAAAGAAAGGCTTGGAATATTTAATTTATAGTTCATGATCAACATAAATCTTCAATGTAAGTATTATATAGATAACCATGATTGAAAGAATCTTAGTCTTGATTTCATAATATTATGTCTCCATTTTTTGAAATGTTTATCAGACACAAATCTTTATTCTTAAGGCTGTACTCACTTTAAACCATATTTTAAATTGTAATTGAATTACTTGCTTTTCCTACCTCCAGCTGTGTTCCACATACCCTTTCTCCAATAGTCCAATAGTCCATTTTTCTTTGATTTTTTTAATACATTTTTGCCATGTATACTCTAAGGCTAATTCATAATTCTGTTGGTTTTGCAATCCTACAAAATTTATATTTCTCTACATTCTTCATGTAGATTGATGTATGATTTCAAATGCTTATATAGTTAGATTTATAGTTCCCAGAACTACCTCCTGAACTGATCAGAAGCTCTGGTTGAATCTTCAAAATATCTTTCAAGACAGGTATATCAGTATTCAGATATGTGGATAATCTAGATGTTCCTAATTGATTCTATAATACATTCTGGGATCTCAAAACAAAAAGTGTAACAAAAGACTTTTAAATAGGAAATATATGTTCTTAATATTGAAGAGACACAAGATTATGTGAGTATGTGGCTCTGGCAGGCCTTGCCCTTCTCCCTCATTCCCTGTTCTTTGCTAAATCCTATTAGATCACCTCCATAAAGCTGGCCATCAAGGTCTATGTCCTTATTTCAAGACTTCTTTCAAATAACATGATTATTCTTGAGGATGAATACCAAAGTCCAGCAATGAAAAGACGCCCTTGTTTCACCCAATTAACATCTCCAATTAAAATTAAACACCTCATACTAACACTCTATTTTCCATTTTGCCTTTATAAACCACCATTTGCCCATGAGCCTCATCTCTCTCCCCTCTATTTAGAAGCTAGCTGTCCTTTGCCCATCTCCCCCAACCTCCAGACAAGTAGCCATGCCACATTTCCCTTGTCTTCTTCTCCTTATCCCTCATCCCCCATCTCCATTACCATCAGGTTCTAACCCATTCTCACATAGGTCTCTCCTTTTTCTCCTCTTAAAAATTATACTTGAAAGGCCATTTGCTGCTTTTTTTCACCTGAGTGATAAGGAGCCACTTCAACTTTACTTCCTTGCTTAATAAAGGGTCTTCTGTGAAAACAGGTGTTGAGGTGTGCTCTGTGCCTAATCTGGGATCTTTGAGGTCTTGAAAAACACTCCCCATTGTTTGGGATAGTCTTTTTCAATATTTATAGAAGTAAATAAAAAAGTTAGAAATTTGGATTCTTATTCTCTTAAATTATTATATCCTATAAAGACTTTAAATCTTCACCTAGAGGACTAAAATAACACATCATTATACAGATAGTACCTATGTATCTCACTTTACTCAGAATGTTTTGAGTTTACATTTGTCTTCCTGATGATATGATATAAACAACAGAACTGTTTTAATACATGTGGAACAAACCACATATTCAGCATATTACAATTCTGAATATCTATTATAAAATATGTTAAACTCTTTAGCTCTTTGAATAAGGTACCCAGAAATAATACATATATGCACATTTTATTGGGCTACCTTTACCCAAGTAATCAAGTTCTAGCACTATATGTAGATAAATATTAAATTATAAATGAAAAAAAATAATACAATAAAATATAATTTTGAGATACTATTACAAATGTCAGAAAATTAGTAACTGTAAATCCAGAGCCAAAAGATATACATTTAAGTCTATGAATATGAGAAATTATCTTTAATGTGGGAATTACTACCAGAAGTCATTTTAAATAATTAGTGTGTATGTGTGTGTTCACGTGTCTCTGTGTATAAAAAATAGGAATATGTATGTGTGGTTATGTTGAAGGCAGTAGTCATGAAGGTATTTTTCTTTAACACACTACGCAACATTTTTGGGGGGATGGAAGGTTGATGTTTTTGAGACAAGATTTCTCTGTGTAACAGTCCTGGATGTCTTGGAACTTGTTTTGTACAACAGGCCGGCCTTGAACTCTCAGAGATTCACCAGCCTCCAAAGTGCTAGGATTAAAGGTGTGTATCACCACCACCACCAGGCTCCACCATTGTTTTTGAGACAGAGAGTCTCTTTGAAACTGGAGAACTCTAAATCAGCCCTGCGTTCCTTTTGTCTCCAACTCTCTAGCTTAGGATTTAAAGTATTTGTGTCCTGGAACCTGAGTTTTACACTTCAGTTACGGAGGTAAATTCAGGCTTTTACAGTAAGATCTTTAAGGACAGAATCATTTCCAACATCCATTCAAATAATCTTCAAAAATTAATGCATTTTTATATCATTGCAGAACAAAGGAGGGCATTCTGGGTTAGACATAAAAAAGTGAAATTAAACCCAAATGATAAACAATACCTAGTTTGGAATGTTCCATGTGAATAGAACAGGTGAAATAACAGGATCAAATGAAATTCATTTCAAATAGTAAATAATTAATAGCTTTATCATTGTCAACTTGGTGAATGTTAGGGTCAGTATTTAAAAAAAATAAGGTCAGGGCAAATATCCAGGTTTTTTTTTTTCTTACTTAGATTTTATTTATAATCATAAACTTAACTCTGCAATCCAGCTAGACTTGGAGGTGAATGAGGGGAATATGGAACCCAAAGAACTTCAGTGCGAGCAGAGATTACAGGGCACTGCGAGAAAATGGGTGGGGGTGCTCTCCTGAGCTACAGAAGGAGTGGTCTGGTGGGTAAGAAGCCCACACATCAACCAGATTAGAGTTGTCCACAGTTGGAAATGGTGATCTTCTTGCTGGTCTTGCCATTCCTGGACCCAAAATGCTCCATGGCTTCCACAATGTTCATGCCTTCTTTCACCTTCCCAAAGACCACATGTTTGCCATCCAGCCACTCAGCCTTGGTGGTGCAGATAAAAAACTGGGAGCCATTTGTGTTTGGTCCAGCATTTGCCATGGACAAGATGCCAGGACCTGTGTGCTTCAGGATGAAGTTCTCATCCTCAAATTTCTCTCCGTAGATGGACTTTCTGCCAGTGCCATTATGGCGTGTGAAGTCACCACCCTGCCGCATAAATCCTGGGATAATCCTGTGAAAGGAGGAACCCTTATATCCAAATCCTTTCTCTCCAGTGCTCAGAGCCCGAAAATTTGCTGCTGTCTTTGGAACATTGTCTGCAAATAGCTCCAAGGAGACGCGGCCCAAGGGCTCGCCATTGGCTGAGATGTCAAAGAACACGCTGGGGTTGACCATGGCTGCAGCAATCGACAAGAAGAGACAGCGGCGTCTGCAGAGTTTTTAAATCATTAAACATAAGAATATTAAAATGCTAGTGTCCTGACAAAAGAAAATATTGTATATTAATTGAATATTAATATATATTATATATTGTGTTTATGTTCATGAGAATGTACACACACATAGGAATAAAGAAAAAATGTATGTTTTTATATACACATTTAGATGATAAAAATTTGTTTGGTTGCATTTATATAAAGACAAAGATATATAAACATACTCTTTTATATTACATGTGTATACAAATATGTCAATGCAAATATAATATATGCATGGAAATTTGTGTACATGGTAAATCAAATGAATCTACTCTTCCTCTGATGGGAGTTTGTCTCACTGACCATTTTTAATCATATTTCTGCCACAGTTTTAGGAAGAATATATATTTCTGTGAAATACTTGCCTGCATTTTTTAAAAGTATAAACATAGCAAATATAAAATTCTACCTTTACCTCTGGAAATACATATTATTAATTATACCTGTCAAATTAATGAAAGGCCATATTAACTATTTGTGTAAGCATTTAGCAGCGATATTTGGCGCTCAATGAGAATAATTGAGATTAAGAATAAAAAATTCAAAACCAAAGTTTTTTTAAAATTCTGATTCACTTATAAAATTAAAAGTTCATGTTTTCCAAATCTCAAAATTATCTTAAGTAGCTTATTTCAAATTTGTTAGGATAAAATCTGTCATATTCCATTTTATTTTTAACATTTTTTTGTTTTTTATTATGAAAAAAAGTCATTTTTTTAATCCATGTATTCCCTTGTTCAGGCTCCCTGCCCATTATTGCCCATCCCAGTCACTCACTCTTCTCCCCATCACTTTATCTCCTCTCCAGCAAGGGCAGGAGGTCCTAAGGTCCCAAGGTAACCTAGTTCAACATCCACTCAAGGCAGATCTGCATTTCTCACCCCAACATCAAGACTGAGTCAGTTGTTTCTCTGAGAGGAATGAACTCCAAGGTGCCAGTCCAAGATGTTTCAATTCCAAGCTGTCCAGTAGTTGTGGTTTGCAGCTTGAACATACTAAGGTTTTTTTCACTTAAAGTCCACCAGTGAGTGAGTACATCCCTTTTGTCTTTCTGAGTCTGTGAGACTTCACTCAGGAGGATATTCTCCAAGTCTATCCATTTGCCTGCAAATTTTAGGATATAATTTTTTCTCACTGCTGAGTAGTACTCAATTATGTAAACGTATCATAGTTTGTTAATCCATTCTTCAGTTGAGGGGCAACTAGTTGTTTCCAGGTTCTCGCTATTACAAATAATGCTGCTATGAACATAGTTGAGCTAGTGCCTTTGGAGTATGAATGTGCATCTTTAGGGTATATGCTCAGAAGTGGTATTGCTGGTTCTTTGGAGAGATTGACTCCCAGTTTTCTGAGAAATTGCCATACTGGATTCCAGAGTGGCTGAACATGCTTACACTCCCACCAATAATGGTGGAGTGTTCCCCTTGCTCTGCAACCTCTCCAGCATAGGCTGTCATCTGTGTCTTTTATCTTAGCCAATCTGACAGGTCTAAGGTGGTATCTCAAAGTTGTTTTGACTTGCATTTCTCTAATGGCTAATGTTTAACACCTTTTCAAGTGCCTTTCGGCCCTTCCTAATTCTAGTCCTGAGAATTCCATTTTTATTTCTGAGCCCTATTTTTTGAATGAGTTATTCAAGATTTTGAACTCTAGTTTCTTGAGTTTTCTATATATTTTAGATATAAGTCCTCTGTCACTTGTAGGGTTGGTGAAAATTCTTTCCCACTCTGTAGGCTGTCATTTTGTCTTATTTACTGTGTTCTTGGCTTTACAGTTATTGATTGTTCTTCTTAATGTCTGTGCTACTGATGTTATATTTAGGAAGTGGAAACCTGTGCCTATTTGTTGGAGGGTATTTCCCACTTATTTTCTATCAGGTTTAGTGTGGCTGGTTTTATGTTGAGGTCATTGATCCACTTGGATTTGAGTTTTGGGCAGGGTGACAGACTTGGATCTATTTGTATTTTTCTACACACTACCATCCAGCTATGACAACACTATTTAGTAAAGATACTGTATTTATTCCACTGAATATTTTGGGACACTTTATCAAAGGTCAGGTGTTTAAAGGTTTTTGAGTTTATGTTGGGATCTTCAGTTCAATTCCATTCATCCACAAGTCTGCTTGTATGGTAGTATCAGACTGTTTTTACTACTGTAGCTCTATAGTATAACTTGAAGTCAGGGATGGTGATGCTTCCTAAGTTTCTTTTGTTGAACAAAACTGTTTTGGCAATCCAGGCTTTTCTATTATTCCAAATGAAGTTGAGTATTGTTCTATCAAGGTATGTAAAAAGTTGTGTTGGGATTTTGATGGGAAGTGCATTGAATCTGTATATTGCTTTTGGTAGAATTGTCATTTTTACTAGGTTGATTCTACCTATCAAGGAACATGGGAGATGTTTCCATTTTCTGATATCCTCTTCAATTTTTTTCTTCAGTGATTTAAAGATTTGTCAAATAGATTTGTTACTTCTTTAGTTATGGTTACTCCAAGGTATTTAATGTTATTTGCAGCTACTATGAAAAGGGATGTTTCCCTTATTTCTTTTTCAGCCTTTTTAGCTTTAGTGTTTTGGAGGGCTAGTGATTTCTTTGAGTTAATCTTGTATCCTGCTACATTGCTGACAGTATTTATCAGCTGTAGAAGTTGCCTGGTAGAATATTTGTGGATCACTTATGTATACAATCATATCATATGCAAATAGAGATAGTTTCACTTCTTCTTTTCCCATTGTATCCCCTTAATCTACATGCATTCTCTTTTTGCTTTAGCTAAAACTTTGAGAAATTATATGAAGGAGAGAAAGGACATCCTTGTGTAGTTCCTTATTTTAGTGGGATTGCTTTGAGATTTTTCTCCATTAAATTTGATGTTGGCTGTTGGATTCCTGTAAATCACATTTATTATATTTAGATATTTTCCCTGTATTCATTATCTCTCCAGGACTTTTATCATAAAGTAGTGTTGGATTTTGTCAAAGTCTTTTTCAGCTTCTAAGGATATGATTATGTGTATTTTTTCTTTCAGTTTGTTTATATGATGGATGACATTTACAGTTTTTTGGTATGATGAACTATCCCCACATTTCTGGGATAAAGCCTATTTGATCATGGTGGATGATATTTTTTATATGTTGTTTTATATGTTTTGCCAAAATTTTGTTGAGAATTTTAGCAGCAAGGTTCAGGAGGGAAATTGATCTGTAATTCTCCTTCTTTGTTGTGTCCTTGAGTGGCTTGGGTTTTAGGATAATTGTGGCCACATAAAAAAAGAGTTTGGCAATATTCCCTCAATTTCTACTGTGTGAAACAGTTTGAGGAGTATTGGTAATAGCTCATCTTTGAATGTCTGGTAGAACTCTGCACTGTAACCATCTGAACATGGTCTTTTTTTTAATGACCACTTTAATTTCTTTTAAGTTTGTCGGTCTCTTTAGGTATTTAATCTGATCTTGATTTAATTGTGGTAAATGGTACTTGTCCATAAAGCTGTTCATTTCTTTTAGGTTTTCCATTTTTGTGGAGAATAGATTTTCAAAGTAGGACCTGATATTTCTCTGAATTTCATTGGGGTCTGTTGCTATGTCCCCCTTTTCATTTCTGATTTGGTTGATGTGGATACTCTCTCTCTGCTTTATGGTTGGTTTAGATAGGGGTTTATCTATCTTGATAACTTTCTCAAAGAACCAACTCTTTGATTCAGTTATTCTTTGTATTGTTCTTCTTGTTTCAATTGTATTGATTTCAGTACTAAGTGATTATTTCCTGCCATTTACTCCTTATAGTTTGCTTCTGATTGTTCTAAGGCTTTCAGCTGTTCTGATAGTTCTCTAGTGTGGGATTTCTCTAGATTTTTCATACAGGCATATATTGCTATGAATTTTCCTCTTAAGAATGCCTTCACTGTGTCCCACAAGTTTGGCTACTTTGTGGATTCATTTTTCTTAAATTCTAGAAAGTCTTTTATTTCTTTCTTTGTTTCTTCCTTGACCCAGAGGTGGTACAGTTGAGTGATGCTTAGTTTCCATGAGGTGGTAGGCTTTCTTTGATTTTTGATGTTGTTGAACTCTAAGGCTTTGTGATCTGATACAATGGACTATTTTCACTTTTTTTTGTATCTTTTGATATTTGCTTTATGACCAATTATGTGGTCAATTTTGGAGAAAGTTCCATGAGGTGAGAAATATGTATATTCCTTTGCATTTGGGTGGAAGCTTCTGTAGATATCTATTAAATCTATTTGCATTTGCATCATAACCTCTGTTACACTCCTTATTTCTCTGTTGAGTCTCTGTTTGGTTGACCTATCCAAGGTTGAAAGTGGGGTACTGAGGTCTCCCATTATTAGGATGTGAGAGGTGATGTGGGAATTGAAATTTAGTATTTTTTTCATTGATAATTATCCTTATATTGGAGACATAAATATTCAGGATTGAAATCTTATGTTGACCAATTTCTTCTGAGATGAATAAGTAGTGTTCATCTTGGTTTCCTTTAATTGACTTTAGTTTGAAGTCGATATTAGGATGATGATACCAGCTTGTTTCCTAGAGGCATTTGCTTGAAAAATCTTTTCCCAACCCTTTACTCTGAGCCTTTGTCTATCTTTAAGGTTGAGATATGTTTTTTGTATGCAGCAGAAGGATATCCTCTGTTTTTGTATTCATCGTGTTAGTGTGTGTATATTTATAGGCAAATTGAGTCCATTGATAATAAGAGATATTTTTGACCACAAGTTGACATTTCCTGTTATTTTTGGTGGTTGGTTGTATGTATTTCCTTTTCTGGTTTTTCATCTTTGGGGTTATTGATTGTGGTTTCATGGGTCTATTTTGGATCCTTAGGTTGGTGTTTTCCCTCTAATGCTTTCTGAAGGGCCAAATTTATAGACAGCTACTGTTTAAATCTGACTTTGTCATGAAATATCTGGTTTACTCCATCTATGGTGCTTCATAGTTTTGCTGGGTAATGTAGTCTAGGTTGGCAGCCTTGCTCTTTTAGTGTCTGTATAACTTCTGCCCAAGACCTTCTTGTTTTCATCATTTCCATTGTATAGTCAGATGTTATTTTGATGGGTCTTCCTTTATAAGTAAGTTGGCCCTTTTCTTTTGCAGCTCTTATTTTTTTTCTTTGTTCTGTATGTTTTGTGGCTTGATTAGTATGTGGCAAGCAGACTTTATTGGGGGAGTCATATCTATTTGGTATTCTGTAAGCTTCTTGTATCTTTATAGGCATTTTCTTCTTTAAGTTAAGAAAGTTTTCTTCTATGATTTTATTATTTATTATATTATCTGTGCCTTTGAGCTAGGTTTTTCTCCTTCTTCTATTCCTATTATTCTCAAGTAAGGTCTTTTTATCATTTTCCAGATTTCCTGGACATTTTGTGTCATGGCTTTTTTTGGTGTTACATAGATATCTACAGTTCTTTGACTGATGTATCTATTTCTGCTACTGAGTCTTCTACTTCAGAGATTCTCTCTTCCATCTCTTGGATTATGTTAGTTATGCTTGTATCTGTAGTTGAAGCTGTTTTCTTCAGATTTTTCTATTTCCTTCTTTTCCTCATTTTGTGCCATTTTTATTTCTTTTATTTTACTTTTTAGTTCCTGGAATGTTTCTTTCATTCTTTGGTTTACCTTTTCTTGGTTTTCTTTCAAGGATTTGTTTATCTCTTCCAATTTTTTGTTTGTATTTTTTCCATTTCTTTAAGGGAATTTTTTATATCTTCTCTGAAGCCTTCAATAATCTTTATAAAGTTGTTTTTGATGCTGTTTTCTTCTGTTTCCTCTTCATTGCTCTATTCAGGTCTTGTAGTTGTGGAACCACCAGTTTCTTCTGGAGTTGCCTTGTTGTTCTTTATATTATTATAAGTATTTTTGCACTTGCATCTGGCCATGGCTTCAGGGGTTCACAATTACGCCACTCCTAGTCAGTTGTGGCAAGAGGGCTTGTATATCTTCTGTTTCCTCTGAGCAAGTCATTTGTCTGTTTGATCTCTGACTCTGCTCTGGACAGGGGTCTGAATTACAAAGCCTCAGTCCTTCTCAGATGATGCAGTTTGCCCTAGGTGGGGCCGGCCATGCGATGTCCCCTCTTTTAGGTGTGGCTGGAGGAGCCCCTCACAGTCAAACCCTAGTCTTGTCTGCTAAGGAGAGTCTGGGATCAGATTCTACAGATTGACCCTGGTCCCAGAAAGCAACTTTCCAGATAGGGGACCAGGCACTGGAACCTCTATAAAAAATTTAGAAAATTAAATAAACCCTTTCCTATTAAAAAAAATAATAAAGGAAAAAACAAGGGAGAGACAATTCGTTTTCCTGAATAGTCAAATCCCCATAATATTTTCTAACACCAATTGCAACCTGTTTTTATATATTTGTTTGCATATATATATATGTATAGAAACATATATGTTATAGTAATTAAAGAAAAAGATCACAACTGAATGATGGCATGTAGAAGAATACAAATAGATCCATATCTATTACCCTGCCTATAACTCAATTTCAAATAGATCACAGACTTCACCATGAGTCTAGTTTCATTGGGCCTAATAGAAGATAAAGAGGGAAATATCCTTGAACACTTTGGCACAGGTGACTGCTTTTGAAATTTAAACCAGTGGCACAGACACTCGAGTAACAATTAATAAGTCAGACCTCCTGTAACTGAGAAGCTTCTTTAAGGCAAATGGCATGTTCAATAAGACATAATAATATCCTACAGAATGGGAAAAAGTTTTACCCAACCTGCATCTTAAAGTAGCCTGATTTCTAAAATATATAAAGAACTTTAAGAAAATTAGACATCAAAATGTTAAATAATCCAATTATAAATGGAGTACAGACCTAAACAAGAATTCTCCAAAGAATAATTTCAAAGGGCTGAAATATAATCAAAGAATTTATCAACATGTTTAGCCTTCAAGGAAATGTCAATCTAACAACTCTGAGATACCTTCATACACCTATGTTAGAGAGGATGTGGATTAAGGGGAATATTTCTTCATTGCTGGTGGGAGTGTTAACTTGTACAGCCACTTCAGAAATTTGTAGAGCAGTTTCTCAGAAAACTGGGCATCAATATACACAATGATCCAGGAATAGCACTATTGGGAATATACCCCAAAGAATAAGCAGTCATACCCAAGGACACTTGCTCAACTATGTTCATAGCAGCATTATTTGTAATTGCCAGAACCTGGAAACAGCCTAGATGCTTCTCAACCTAATAATGTGTTTTTAAAGTGTGATTAATTTACACGATGGAGTATTACTCATCAGTAAAAAAGGACATTTTGAAATTTGCAGGCAAATAGATGAAAACTAGAAAAAAATAACCATCCTGAGTGAGGTAATGCAAAACCACAAAGACAAACATGGATATTAGGTATAAAGCAAAGGATAACCAGACTACAACCCACAATGTCAGAGAAGGTAGGTAAGAAGGGGAACCCTAAGAGAGTCATACATTGATTTCCCAGGCAAGGGGAAATAAATAAGTTCTCCTGAGTAAATTGGGGACACAGAGGTTAAAGAAAAGTAAGAATAGAAAAGGAGAGAACTAGATGGTTGAGTTGGAGAAAGGACAAAGAGAGAGAACAAGATAAGAGATATCTTGATGGAAACAGCCAATCCACAAAAAATATCCTATCTAAGACTTCAAGCAATAGTGGATAGAATACCTTAACTGTTCTTCCTCTGTAAACAAATTGATGACAAACCTAACTGTCATTATAGAACCTTCATCCAGAAACTGATGGAAACAGATACAGCAACTCACAGCTAAGCATTGGGCCAAGCTGCCAGTCCAGTGGAAGAGAGGAAGAATGGATTATATGAACAAATGGGTCAATATCATGATGGGGAAACCCATAGAGACAACTGACCTGATCTACTGGAAGCTCACTGACTCTGGGTTGACAGCTGAGGGACCTGTATGGAAGCCAACTAGGCCTTCTGAATGTGGATGACAGATGTGTGGCTTGCAAGCTGTGCAGGCTCTGGCAGTGGGATCAGGATTTATCCATAATATATGAACTGGCTTTTTGGAGCCCATTTCCTATGGAGGAAGGGATACCATGCTCAGCCTTGATATATGAGGAGGGACTTGGTATCCCAGACCTTGATTCCCCATGAGGATGTTTTACTTTTTCTGTGTTTGGTATGTAAAATGAAAAAAAAAATTTTAAATTAAAAAAAATTGATAAAGCTTCTGCTCTATGAAGAGTCAGTATTGTGTCACAGGGTGGGTAGGGTGTGATAAATTTGCAGGGGAATATAGGAGGGAAGAGTTAGAAGGAGAATGGGGGAAATCACTCAACTATATTTTAATTTAAAAATATAAGTACCTAAACTTAAATATACAGCACTATATATAAGTAAGACTCTGACTAACCTGTATTTAAAAATGTTATTGGAACATTCTAAAATAAAGGTTATCTGTATATTTCCAACTTCTCTCCAAGCTGAGGAAAGGTTCTCTCCAAGTCAAATTTTGTATTCCTCTTCATATAACAGAAACTTTTAATGTTTACAATAATTTTGTAAGATTATCAGACAAACTCAAAGCTAGGATTCTAGTAAGGAAAAGGTCTTTGTTTATTTGGTGAGAGAATGAAAAGTATTACAGACAGGAAACCATGAAAAAAATGCTTTAAAATTCCTATACTCAAAGCTCAAAATCTACATCTGAATTTGGTAAAATTTGACCAAAGAAATAAAAATTTCTAGTCTTTTCAATCATTTACATAAGAAAGTTATATATATATTTATTTAATAATTTATTACCATGTCATGCTTATTATTTACTAAACAAGATTCCATATTTCATAAGCACAAGGCTTGTATACATGGATAAAATATATGACTTTATTCATAATTAAAAATAATGGAAAAAAAAGAAATCCAAGGCCAATGAAGATTAACTGTCACAAGAAGTACTTGCAAGTTTATCCTATTCCCTTGTTTTTGTGGAGATAATAAATTGAGATAAATGAATAATAAAAATGAATAAATAAATAAATAATTTAATAAATAAATTCTTACTTAAATCTTTTATGATGGCATGGGTGCTAAATCAATGAATTAAAGATGCATAAATGGAAAAATGTGGAGACATAAAATCCATGTTTAGTTCTCAGATTGAAGGATATTTCTTTTGTTTCTGTATACTTTATTATTATTATTATTGTTATGAACAAAGAAGTCATGCTTTCTATTCCTGTATATCATTATTCAAGGTCCCTTACCCTTCCACCCCATCAGGTCATTTCAAAGCAATAACTCAGATGATAACAACAGATGGTAAGTAGTATGTTTATGGAAATCTTAAGTCCTTGGCTTTCTGGAATCTTGCTTTAAAGAAATTGAGCTTGAACATGCTGATGTTAACTAATAAAACAAGCTTGACTCATGGTGAAAATATTTGATTACTACATAAAGCAATCATATAAAAATAAATGTATATATGTGAGTAGAAGGTTTATGTGTGTGTACATGTGTAAGAAATATATGTACATATATATATATATTTAGTTTAGAGGCCAATTTTTCTAGGATAGAACTAATCTTGCATATGTAGACACATCTTTTCACCTAAAGTAGTTGTCCAACAAGTTGGAACTGACATACACAACATGTTTTATTGCCATGTGTCAGGTAGCTTGGTGCATTTCATGGCTCAATAAATGCAAATGAAACTTTAGCTGGAGGACATAGTACAACAACTGCTTTTTTCTGTATCTGGGAATAAGAGTTGTGACTCCCATGGAGAAACTCATGGTGACAATGTGTCTGATTCATATTTTAATTGCTGGAATAAAATTAAATAGCCATATTATCAGGCATGCTAATAAGCTAGAGACAGAATTGTTTTTTTCTTTTCTTATTGAATTGTCTAATGTTTGCTGAGAGAAACAAACAGAGCATTATGGATACAAACAATACTCCAAGGTTTTTCATTCATTCTAACTTGTAGATTAACATCAGATGGCCAATTGAATGACTCTTCAGATGAAAAGATACAAATTCTTCAGCATTTTTCCTCCAAAGAACAAAAGTTGAAATAGTTTGTTGGAATTTTGTAGTAAGTTTTTGAAAAGGGACATTCAAAAAGTAAATCTTACTTTTAATTCATACTTTGGCAATTATATTTGTTCAAACGTGGTTTTACTTTAAGCAAATTACTTTTTCATCTTACTTGCAAGAAGATATTTTTCTGCTATATTTTATTTCTTGTATAAAGTTTATTTTTTATATAAGCATTATTTCTAGTTTGTGTGTTTATTTCACAGGAGACACTTTCCTAAAGTACATCAGTGCATATCAACATAAGCAAGAAGCAGATATTTAATATTTTGCCTAGGAAATACTTATAAATAAAATGAAAAATATTGAAATAGTTTTTCTAAGCCATAATTTGTTTCTTCATCAGCAAAATTCACAGTATACTTAAAGGTTTGCAGGGCATTGACAGTAATTTGATGATATCAGTTATTTATTTTGTAATATTAATGTATCAAAAGGTCCTATACCCCAAAGGGTTTCAAAATCAGATTATTGATATCTTCTACTAGACATATTTATATATATTTTTAGACTAACTGAATTAGAGTTAAAAGATGTGAAAAAGTAGCTCATTGAGTATATCTACAGCCCATGTTCATGCTCAGACCTGAGGAGTACTACGTCATTAGAATGAGTGTAACAGAGCTGAGTCAAAGGTGAGCACATTCCACCTGCTGGGCCCCAGTTGAGAGAATTCCAAGGAGAGAACCCAAGGTTCTGATCTCAGACTCGTCCCAGCAGAAGGCCCTAGGCCCTTACCAGCTGTGCCTCATCTCCAGGGCCAACTGCATCATCAGACAAGGAATGAGGGCTTTGGAAATGCAATACCCTGTCCAGAGCAGAGTCAAACTTATAAGAGAGCCCTTGCTCAGAGCAGACAAGAGACACAAAAACACATTAGCCACAACTGATTTGGAGCTGACTAATTGTGAACACCGAAGTCATGGGCAGACATCAGTGCAAGAATACATATAGCAATATAAAAAACAACAGGGCAACACCAGAAGAAATTGATGGTTCTACAACTACAAGACATGAACAGAGCAATGAAGAGGAATCAGAAGGAAACAACAGCATAAATACCATTATGAATATTATCAAAGTCTTCAAAGAAGACATAAAAAAATCCCTTAAAGATATAGAGAAAAATACAAACAAAAAATTGGAAGAGATGAACAAATTCTTGAACGAAAACCTAGAAAAGGAAAACCAAAGAAAATGAAAGAAACATTCCAGGAACTAAAAAGTGAAACAGAAGCAATAGAAAAGGCACAAAATGAGGCAAAGGTGGAAATAGAAATACTGAAGAAAAGAGCTGGAACTACAGACACAAGCATAACCATCAGAATCCAAGTGATGGAAGAGAGAATCTCTAGAGTGTAAGACTCAATAGCAGAAATAGGTACATCAGTCAAACAAAACACTAAAACCAAAAAAAAAAAAAAAACATAACACAAAACATTCAGGAAATTTGGGACACCATGAAAAGACCTGACTTGAGAATAATAGGAATAGAAGAAGGAGAAGAATACCAGCTCAAAGGCACAGATAATGTAGTCAATAAAATCATACAAGCAAACTTTCCCTAGTAACGAACTATAGAAATGATCCCCGAAGGGGACAAAACTGGATTTGGCCGGGAGTGAAGACTGATCCAAGCATTGTTGGGCCAGTGTGACCATAGGACTGTCGGCTCCCTGCCAAGGGAGGGGATGGGGAGTTGCAGAGAAGAAAAATGATCAGATGTGGTGGGAGGGGGAAGAGACCTTCAATAAGAATATACAGGGATGGAAAAAAAAATCAGAGGGAAAGCTGAACACAAAGAAAATATATGTGTAGTAATCTTATTTGCATTTCCACCCTTGATAAGCCATGCTTATGATTATTATCCTCTATATAGTTATTGTTAACTCTTTGGCATTTTTTTTTCTTAAAATTCTTTTTACTGTTTTTTTTTTTGATAAATACAAAATAAAGAAGAAGAAGAAGAAGAAAAAAAAAAAAAGAAGCAAACTTTCCCAATTTAAAGAAGGTGATGCCTGTAAAGATACAAGAAGCTTACAGAACAGCAAATAGATTTGACACCAAAAAAGTATGCTTGCCACATAATAATCAAGCTGCAAAACATAAAGAACAAACAAAAAATTTTAAGAAAAAGGCCAACTTACTTATAAACGCAGACCCATCAGAATCACACCTTACTATTCAATGGAAACAATGAAAGCAAGAAGGTCTTGGTGAGAAGTTTTACAGACCTTAAAAGAACAAGGCTGCCAACCTAGAATACTGTACTCAGCAAAACTATCAATCATCACAAAATGAGTAGACAAGATATATCATGACAAAAATCAATCTTAAACAATACTTATCCACAAATCCAGTCCTTCAGAGAGTATTAGAGGGAAAACTCCAACCTAAGGAACCAAGATACACCTATGAAACCACAAATAATCAATAATCCCACAGAAGAAAAACCCAGAGGAAGGAAATACATACAAGATACCACCAAAATAACAGGAAATATCAATCAGTGGTCACTAATATCCCTTAATATCAATTGATTCAATTTACCTATAAAAACACACACATTTAACACGATAGATAAAAAAAAGGAACCATCCTTCTGCTTCATACAAGAAACATATCTCAAAATTAATGACAGACACAGGCTCTGAATAAGGTATTTGGAAAAGATTTTCCACTCAAATGGCCCTAAGAAACAAGCTTGGGTTGCCATCCTGATATCAAACAAAGTAGATTTAAATTAAAATCAATTAAATGGACCAAGATAGATATTATTTATACATCTCAGGAAATATTGGTTAATATGAGTATTCAATCCTGAATATTGATGTCCCTAATACAAGGGCACCTATCTATGTAAAAAAATTATTAAAGCTCAAATCCCACTTCAACCCTCACACCCCAATAGTGGGAGACTTCAATATCCCACTTTCACCCTTGAATAGTTCAACTATTCAGAGACTCAACAGAGAAATAAGGAGTATAACAAAGGTTATGATGCAAATGGATTTAATAGATATCTAGAGACGATTACACCCAAACAGAAAGGAATATACATATTTCTCAGCATCACATGGAACTTTCTCTAAAATTGACCACATAATTGTTCAATAAAGCAAATATAAGTAGACACAAAAAAGTGGAAATAGTGTCTTGTATCACTTCACACAATGAGGGCCTAAATTTAGAATTCAACAGCATCAAAAATCACAGAAAGCCTACCATCTCATGAAAACTAACCATCACTCAACTGAACCACACCTGAGTCAAGGAAGAAATTAAAAAAGAAATCAAAGACATCCTAGAATTTCAGAAAAATGAATCCATAATATCCAAACTTGTGGTACACAAAGAAAGGAAGCCTTGAGAGGAAAATTCATAGCACTAGATGCCAATATGAAAAACCTAGAAAAATCCAACACCAGAGAACTATCAGCACAGCTGAAAACGTTAGAACAATTAGAAGCAAACTGACCTAGAAGAAGTAGATGGCAGGAAATCATCAAACTTAGAGCTGAAATCAATACAATTGAAACAAAATGAACAATACAAAGAATCAATGAATAAAAGGGTTGGTTCTTTGAGAAAGTCAACAAGATAGAGTATACTCTTATCCAAACTGACCAAAAAGCAGAGAGAGAGAGAGAGAGAGAGAGAGAGAGAGAGAGAGAGAGAGAGAGAGAGAGAGAATCCAAATCAAGAAAATGAGAAATGAAAAAGGGGACAAAAAATAGACCCTCACGAAAATCAGAGAATTATAAGGTCATACTTCAAAAATCTATATTCCACAAAAATGGAAAACCTAGAAGAAATGGACAGCATTTTAGAAGGTATCATTTACTAAAAATTAAATTAAGATTGGATTAAATACCTAAAGAAACCTATAATCTTAAAGGAAATTGAAGCTGTCATTAAAAGCTTTCTAAGTAAAAAAAAGCTCAGGTCCAGATGGTTTCAGTGCAGAGTTCTACCAGACACTCAAAGAGGAGCTATTACCAATACTCCTCAAACTGTTTCACACAGTAGAAACTGAAGGAATATTGCCAAACTCTTTTTATGAGGCCAGAATTACCCTAATACCCAAGGCACTCAAAGATGCAACAAAGAAGAATTACAGACCAATTTCCCTCATGAATATTGATCTGTATCAATATTCTCAACAAAATTCTGCCAAACCATATATAGCAACATATAAAAAAATATCACCCACCATGATCAAGTAGGCATCATCCCAGAAATGCAGGGATGGTTCAACATAGGAAAAACTGTAAATGTCATCCAGCATGTAAACAAACTGAAGGGGAAAAAAAAAACAAAACACATGATTATATCCTTAGATGCTGAAAAAAACCTTTACAAAATCTCTCACTCCTTTATGATAAAAGTCCTGGAGAGATCAAGAATATAGTGAAAATATCTAAATATAATAAAGGCAATTTACAAGAAGCTGACAACCAACATCAATTTTAATGTAGAAAAACTCAAATCAACCCCACTAAAATTAGGAACTAGACAAGGATGTCCTCTCTCCCCTTATCTATTCACTATAGTTCTCGAAGATTTAACTAATGAGAATGAAAGGAGATAAGGGAATACAAATTGGAAAAGAAGAAGTGAAACTATGTCTATTTGCAGATGATAGGACAGTATAAATAAGTGATTCACAAAATTCTACCAGGAAACTTCTACAGCTGGTAAACACCTTCAGCAATGTAGCAGGATACAAGATTAACTCAAAGAAATCTGTAGCCCTCCTATACACTTAAGCTAAAAAGGTTGAAAAAGAAATAAGGGAAACATCACCCTTTTTTTTTAAAGGCCCATAAATATATTTTTTCTTAGAATAATATGTTCGCCCACAATGGATATTTTTGAGTGCATATCAAGCAACCATTAAATGAACCTTAGAATATGATGCTATCAATAAAACCATCACATTGTTAAATTTGGCGAGTTCCCATTAATTTTCATTAAAACAAAAAATAACAATAAATCTCAGTAATGAGGCTGGAACCTAAGAAGAAACTAAAGTATTAAAAGCCTCATTGACCACAGACTAGTAAATGGCAGAGATAGGGTGTAAAGTAAGGTTGATTTGATTTAATTAGTGGGAATTATCCCAGTATAACTCACTCTCTGATCCCAAGCTGTTCGGTGGTAACATCACCCTTTATAACAGCTGCAAATAGCATTAAATATCTTGGAGTAACAATAACCAAAGAAGTAACCGATCTATTTGACAAAAAATTTAAATCACTAAAGAAGAAAATTGAAGAGGATTTCAGAAAATGGAAACTTTCCCATGTTCCTGGATAGGTAGAATCAATCTAGTAAAAAATGACAATTTTACCAAAAACAATCTACAGCTTCAATGCACTTCCCATCAAAATCACAAAACAATTTTTTACAGGCCTCCAAAGGACAATACTCAATTTTATCTGGAGTAACAGGAATGCTAGGATTTCCAAATCAATTTTACTCATCAGAAGAACTTCAAGTGGCGTCACGACTTCCAATTTCAAGTTATACTATAGAGCTTCAGTAATAAAAACAGTGTGGTACTGACATAAAAACAGACTTGTGGATCAATGGAAATAAATTGAAAATCCTGACATAAACCCAAAAATCTATGAACACCTGACAACACTTTGGCAAAGTGGTCAGAAATACTCAGTGGGAAAAAAAAATAGTATCTTTAACAAATGGTGTTGGCATAGCTGGATGGTAATGTATTTTAAAAAATGCAAATAGATCCAAGGCACAAAACTCCCTGCACACAACTCAAATCGAAGTGGATTAAAGACCTCAACTTAAACCCAGCCACAATGAACCTGATAGAAAAGAAAGTGGGAAATACCCTCCAATGCATTGGTAAAGGTGACCACTTCCTAAATATAAGACCAGTAGCACAGACACTAAGAACAACAATCAATAAGCGGGATCTGTTGATCCTGAGAAGCTTCTGTAAAGCTAAGGACATAGTCAGTAAGACAAAAATGACCGCCTACAGATTGGGAAAAGATTTTCACCAACCCTCCAAGTCAAAGAGGACTGATCTCTAAAATATATAGAGAACTCAATAATCTAGAGTCCAAAACCTTGAATAACCCAATCAAAAACTGGGATGCAGAACTAAAAAGGAAATTCTCAGCAGAAGAATTATAAATGGTAGAAAGGCACTTGAAAAAGTGCTCAACACCTTTAGCTATTAAAGAAATGCAAATCAATACAACTTTGAGATATCACCTTAAACCTGCCAGATTTGCTAAGATAAAAGGCACAGATGACAGCTTATGCTGGAGAGGTTTCAAAGCAACACTCCTCCATTGTTGGTGGGAGTGCAAGCTTGTTCAGCCACTCTGGAATGCAGTATGGGGATTTCTCAGAATACTAGGAATCAATCCCCCCACAGATCCAGCAACACCACTTCTGGGCATGTACCCTAAGATGTACATTCATACTCCAAACGCTGTAGCTCTACTATGTTTATAGTAACGTTATTTGTAATAGCAAGAACCTGGAAACAACCTAGATGCCCCTCAACTGAAGAATGGATTAGCAAACTATGGTAATTTACACAATGGAATACTGCTTAGCAGTGAGAAAGATAATATTTTAAAATTTGCTGGCAAATGAATGGATTTGAGAATATCCTCCTGTGTGAGGTCTCACAAACTCAGAAAGATAAACTGGAGTTGTTCTAACTCATTAGTGAACTTTAAACAGAAAATATCTAAGCATGTCCAACCTGCAAACCACAATCACTGAACAGCATGGGATGAGAAACAGCTAGGACTGACATCTTTGAGCCCATTACCTCCAGAGGAAAACCTGAGTCAGTCTTGATGTGGGGGTGAGGAAAGCATATCTGCCTGGAGTGAATTTTGAATTAACCCACCTTGGCATCTTGGGAACTCCTGCCCTTGCTGGAGAGGAAAGAAACTGATGGAGAGAAGAGTGAGTGGAGGGGTAGTAGGGGGAAGGGAGCCTGAGCATGGGGATCCATGGATTAAAAAAAAACCAATATGACATTTTTTCATAATTAAAAAAAAGAGAAAGACAGAAACAGGACTATAGTACCCAAGAAGATGAAAGCAAAGTTATAAGTTATTTTGTTGATAATGCATTTACTCCATTCTTAATTTTTCATCATAAAACTTATAGACTGGTAACTACTCAACAATGTTCAATGTTTAGTAACTAAGCGATGTAGATTTTATGTCAACATCTGTAAAAGAAGATAGAGGTTGGTGTCTAGTATGTGTGTGTTTGTGTATTATGTGCATATAAGTGAATGCTATGTACACCTTCACAGGTCTTGTCTGTGATCCTTTAGTTTAGTCATTATCTTAATTGAAAATAATATAAATTACATTGGAAAGCCATAAAATAAACCCTTATAAAATTAGCATCTTAACTTGTTAAAGCAACATGAACTGGCAGTTTATTAAGTGCAGGGAGGCAGAGAGGTTCTGTGAATATTTTCATGTGGAGATATATTTTATGCTCTATTTACCATCAATCACTAATAATGGAAGAAATGCAAATATGTTTCTGTCTGTATGTTCATGTGAAGTACAATACTAAATATTAGTACATAAGTGGCCTTATCCTTGTTCTCTTTGTATTCACAGACTGGTTTTATAAAGTATAAGAAGAGAAATAATATGGGAAAAAATAAAAAAAATAGAGATGTGCTAAAAATTTAGGTAATGCTAAGGACTATGAAAACTCATGACTAATTGTGTAAATGTCTCCAACTTTTGATGGCCAGTGTAAATCTAAAGAGCATCCATTCATTGGTTCTTTGATGATATGTTGGGGTTAATGTTAAGTTACATGGATATTGATTGAAGCCTTGGGATATCTTATAATTGAATGCAAAGGAAATAGAAACTCCTGAGCAGTTATTGCAAATGGTGGGAGGGGAAGATATCCGACAAATCAGCTAAGAATATAAACTAATTGGGCAAGAAATCAAAGTAAGCTCTCTGTTTACATTGCTATTGACTCACTTCAAGCAAATCAATTTTCATCATTGTTGAGTGAGCCCAGAAAACAATGGAGAATTGGCAGTAAGTATATTGTCATGTCACTACAATTCCTTTGAATTTTTAGGTAGTGAAATTAATTATGGAGTTTTCTGTCTTAGGCTTTGTATTGTGGTTATTTTTAAACCAACTCTTACTCTGGTCAAATCTTACCTTACTATACAAAGTGTGTCTATAGCAAGCATCTTCCTACTTCAATTCTCTGCAAGCCAGGGATAAGGTGTGCAGCATAATGCTTGCTTGACAAGACAATTTTTTTTTAATTGAAAAACTCCCTTGAGTTTCTCTCTCTCTCTCTCTCTCTCTCTCTCTCTCTCTCTCTCTCTCTCTCTCTCTCTCTCTCTCTCTCTCTCTCGCACACACACACACACACACACACACACACACATACACACACACACACACATTATTTTTATTCTTTAAAAATAAATTTAACTTACCAGCACTCAGGAGTCAGAGGCAGGTGAACCTTTGTGAGATTGAGGCCAGCCTGGTCTGCTCTACTGAACTGGTTTTAGAACAACCAGGAATATACACAAAGAAACCCTATTTCAATTAAACAAACAAACAAGTAAATTCACCCACATGTAACCAACATAAACATTTTGCATTGTCCTCAAACATATTCCATACACTAAAATTTAATAATCTTTGTTAATGCAAGGTAGATATGACTTTAAAATTTATAGATAATATTTGTCATATATAACCTAAGAGACACGTGCAAAACAAAACTCTCTCTTTGAAATGTGGTATTTAGTATAAACCTAAATTTTCAAATAATTTCGTCTTTGTGAACCTATATTATTGATGAGTGATTCAGCTGTGTTCTCCTGGAGTATTCTAGCCATTCTCATTGCTATAATCTTTCAGGCTCCTCTTCCAAAGGATTTCCCAACTCAAAGAAAGTGACCCAATGGAGACCTCCATTTCAAATTCTCTCTTCCCATGCTGCCTTCTTGTGGGACTCTGTACCTGCTCCTATCTGCTACAGGAGGCTACAGGAGGAAGTCCCTTTGATGAGAACTGGACAAGACACAGATCTAAGAGAAATAAGAATCATTTCCATGTTTTTATGTTCATTTTAAGAGTAGTTGTGTTTGGTTCTACCTTAGGTCCTCTGTTACTCAGTTTTGGGGTTCCTGGGCCATTCAAGAAGTGTTAGGCATGGGTTTCCTCTCCTGGAGTGGGCCTCAAATTCAATCAGACTTTTGGTTAGCTGCTCTTACAAGTTTTGCTCCATCATTGACCCAGCACATCTTGGAGGCAGGAAAGACTCTAGGTTGTGGGTTTTGTGACTGAATTAGTGCCCAATTTCTTCTTTCTGTTAATTGCAAAGTCCCTTTCCACAACAAAGACACTAGAAGGCTCTGTTTAGGGCCTAACTAGACATATCTGTGTTCAGTGAATTGTTAAAATGTGTGAAGATTGTGCTTAGCAGTGAATCTCCTCTGTCAGTTTGCAGAGAGCGATCCTATGTCCTATTGTTACCCTAGGTTGTTTGGGAATCTCTTTTGGACCACCTCAACCAAAAATTCAACTGAAGGCAACCAGTCCTTCCAGTGGACACCTTGCTACCTGTAAGAGATAGGCCCTTCAGACTCTGTATTTCACATTTTAATTTAGATATATATATATGTAGTACATATCATTCAGGATTATTTTAACTATCCAGTTTTTTTTCTTTCTTTCTTTCTTCTTCTTCTTATTATTATGAACAAAGAAGTCACACTTTCTATCCTTGTATATCCTTATTCAAGGTCCCTTCCCCCTTCCTCCACATCAGGTCATTCTTTCTTCTCCACAACTCTCCATCCCCTCCCTGGGCAGGCAGCAGACAGTCCCACGGTCCCACTGACCCAATATTGCTTAGTTCAGTCTCCACTCCTGGCAGACACAGTTTTCTCCCCTCTCCCTCAAGAGTGAGTCAGTTGTTACTCTAGGGGGAGTGGGATCCAAGGAGTCAGTCCAGGGTGTTTCTGATCCCAAGCTGTTCAGTGGTTGTGGTTTGCAGCTTGGGCATGCTTGGCTTTTTTCTTGTTTGTTTGCTTAGAGACCGCTAATGAGTGAGTACATTCCCTGCTTATCTTTCTGAGTTTGTGATATCTCGTTCAGGAGGATATTCTCCAAGTTCATCCATTTGCCTGCAAATTTTAGGATATCATTTTTTCTTACTCCTGAGTAGTACTCCATTTTGTAGATGTACCACAGTTTGTTAATCCATTCTTCAGGTGAGGGAAATATAGGTTGTTTCCAGGTTCTTGCTATTTCAAATAATGCTGCTATGAAAATAGTTGAGCTAATGCCTTTGGAGTATGACTGTGCATCTTTAGGGTATACACCCAAAAGTGGTATTGCTGGGTCCTTGGGGAGATTGATTCTCAATTTTCTGAGAAACCACCATACTACGTTCCAAAGTGGCTGAACAAGCTTACACTCCCATCAACAATGGAGGAGTGTTCCTTTTGCTCCACATCCTCTCCAGCATAGGCTGTTCTCTGTGTCTTTTATCTTAGCCAGTCTAACAGGTGTTAGGTGGTATCTCAAAGTTGTTTTGATTTGCATTTCTCTGATGGCTAAAGATAATGAGCACGTTTTCAGGTGTCTTTCAGCCATTTGTAATTCTTCTGCTGAGATTTCCCTTTTTAGATCTGAACCCCAGTTTTGGATTGGATTTCAAGGTTTTGGGCTCTAGATTCTTTATATATCTTAGGGATCAGTCCTCTATCACTTGTAGGGTTGGTGAAAATCTTTTCCCATTCTGTAGGCTGTTATTTTGTCCTATTGACAGTGTCCTTGGCTTTACAGAAGCTTCTTAGCTTCAGGAGATCTCACTTATTGATTGTTGGTCTTAGTGTCTGTGCCACTGGTGTTATATTCAGGAAGTGGTCGCCTGTGCCAATTCGTAGAAGTGTATTTCCCACTTTCTTTTCTATCAAGTTTAAAGTGGCTGGGTTTATGTTGAGGTCTCTGATCCACTTGGATTTGAGTTTTGTGCAGGGTGACAGGCTCAGATCTATTTGCAATGTTCTACACACTTCCATCCAGCTATGCCAACACCATTTGTTAAATATACTATCATTTTTCCATTGAATATGTTGGGCCTCTTTGTAAAAGATCAGGTGTTCATAGGTTTTTGGGTTAATGTCTGGATCCTCAATTCTATTCCATTGATCCACAAGACTGTTTTTATGCCAGTACCCAGCTGTTTTTTTTTTTTTTCCATATACATGAGAATTATTTTTTCATGGTCTGTAAAGAAGTGTGTTAGAATTTTGATGGGGATTGTCTTGACTCTCTAGGTTGCTTTTGGTAAGACTGTGAGTTTGACTATGTTAATTTTGCTTATTCTTGAGAATGAAGGTATTTCCAACTTCTGATGTCTGCTCCAATTTCTTTTTTCAAAGCCTTAATTTTATATAATAATACAAGTATTTCTATTAATTGGTTTGTGTTACCTCAAAATATTGTAGGTATTATATATTATTTTAGGCTATTTTCTAGGGTGTTGTTTCTCTAATTTCTTAGATAGTTTATATACATGAGGGCTACTGATTTTTTTGAATATCTAGTATCTTATATCTAGTTTCTGCACTGAACGTGTTTATCAACTGTAGAAGCTTACTATTAGAATTTTTGGGGTCACTTATTATATGTCATTACATTTGTGAAAAATAATAATTTGACTTCCTCCCTTCCAATTTATATTTGCTTGGTCTCATTTGGTTGTCTTTCTACTGTAGCTAGAAATTTAAGTAGATATAGAAAGAGTGGACAAACTTATCTTGTTTCTGATTTGTGTAGAACTGCTTTGAGCTACTCTCCATTTAATTTGATCCTGGATATAAGCTTGCCTCTATTTATGTTTAGATATGTCCCTTGTATCCCTGGTCTTTTTAAGACTTTTACCATGAAAAGGTGTTGGATTTTGTTAAAGGCTTTTTCTGTGTCCAATGAGATTATTATTATTTTTTGTTTCTTTATATGATAGACTACATTTACGGACTCTGAGATTAAGCCTATTTAATCATACTGAATCTTTTCATGTGTTCTTGTCTTCATTTTGCAAGTATTTTATTGAACATTTTCAAATCTATGTTCATAAGAGAAACTTCTATAATTATCTTTTTTGTTGTTGGGTTTTATATGCTTTGGGTATGAGGTTACCAGTGGCCTGATAAAATAAATTGGGCAATGTTCCTTCTGTTTCTATTTTGTGGAATAATTTGAGGAGTAGTGACAACAATAGTTTTCTGAATATGTGATAAAAATATGCACTAAAACTGGACTTTGTTTTATACTGGTTGGGAGATTTTTAATGATGATGTGCTTCTATTTAACTAGGTTTTATAGGTTTGTGTAAATTGTTTATAAGATCTTGTTTTAATTTTGTTAAGTGACACTTATGAATAAAATTTTTCATTTCAAATAATTCAACTTTGTTTAGTATAGGTTTTTAAAATATTTTCTTATGATTATCTACATTTTCTCAGTGTCTGTTGTCTTATCTCCCCTTTCACTCTAATTTTATTAATTTGGATAATCTCTTTATCTTTTAGTTTTATAATGGGTTGTCTATCATTTTGATTTTTTCAAAGAACCAATTCTTTGTTTTGTCATTTTTTTATCTTTTGTTTCTATTTATTAATTTCAACCATCTGTTTGATTACTTCCTGAAGTCTATTTCTCTTGAATGTTATTATTTCTTTTTGTTCTAGAGTTATTTTTTTTTTTCTTTTTGGTGTTCTGTTAACATGCTAGGTTGCTAGTGAGAGATCTCTCCATTTATGTAAAAAATGTAGATACATCGTGTCATGTTTTTTGCTTGAAGTGTTTTCATTGTTTCCCATAAGTTTGGCTATGCTGTGAATATATTTTCTTTGAATTCTAGAAAGTCTTTAATTTCTTGGTGATCAGTTCACTCATGCTCAGGGATATATTCAGTTCTCATGTGTTTGTAAGCTTTTTGTTGCTTCTGCTTGTTTATATCCAGCTTTAATCTATGCTTTCTGATAGGATGGAGAAAATTATTTCAATTTCATGTCTCCATTGAGACACACTTATTGTCCAAGTATGTGTTCAACTTTGGAGAAAGTTCCATGAGATACTAACAATTTTGATTCTTTGGTGTTTTGGTGAAATGTTCTATAAATATCTGTTTGGTCCATTTCTTTTATAACATCTGTTAGGTCTAGTATTTTCCTCTATTGAGAATATTTTTCCTGAACTCTCTGTTTTTTTTTTTTTTTTTTTTTTTAAGGTTTCTGCTATCAATGTGTGAGGGGTAAATATGTAATTTGAGTCACAGAAGGTATTTTTGTTTGTTTGTTTGTTTGTTTGTTTGTTTTAACAGAAGTGGATGCCCTTGGATTTGGGACATAGATACTAAAAATTGAAATACAACCTTTGTGGATTTTTTCTTTGACTATTATGTAGTGTCCTTCCCCATCTTTTTTGTTTTGGTTGGAAATCTACTTTGTTAAATATTATAATGTCTTCCTCTTCCTTCATAGATCCAGTGGCATGGAATTTCTCTTTTCAAGCCTTTATCTTGAGGTAATGCTACTCTTGAAGTAGAAGTACAGCAGAAGGATGTATACTGTTTGCACAGCCATTCTATTAGGCTGTGCTTTTCTATTAGGAAATTGGACCATAAATCTTGAGAGATACTCATGACAAATAATTGTTGATTACTGTTATTTGGCTGTTGATGTTGGTGATGGTAGTGGTGGTATGTGTATATATGTATGTTTCTATGTGTGTGTTTCTGCTTTCCTTCTTTTATTTTACTGATGGGAAATGCTTCATTTCATGTGTTGTTGTGTTTGTTTTCAACCTCTTTGGGATGGAATTTTTCTTCTAGCACCTTCTGTCTGGCCCAATGTTCATTATTATTTAAATTTGAATTTACCATGGAATATTTTATTTTTTCCATCTGTAGTGATGAAAGATTTTCCAGGTATAGTAGTCAGCTCGTATTTGTGGTCCTCTAGAATCTTCAGAGTATTTGTGCAGGTTTCTCTGGCTTTCAGAATTTCCATTGAAAAGTCAGATATAATTGTAATAGGTCTGAATTATCTGTTACTTGATCCTTTTCCCTTGCAACTTTTAATATCTTTTCTTTATTATGTATGTTAATGTGTGTTTCATAGATAGTAAGTAGACTTTCTTTGCTTGTCCAATCTGTTTGGTCTTCTGTATCTTTATAAGCATCTCCTTCTTTGTGTTAGCTAAAATTTTATTAATGAGTTTGTTGAAAATATTTTCTGGGTCCTTAAGCTGCTTTGTTTCTCCTTCCTCCATTCCTATTATTCTTTTTTTATAAAAAATATTTATTTAATATGTACACAATATACAGAAGAGGCTACCAGATGTCATTATAGATGGTTGTGAGCTACCGTGTGGTTGCTGGGAATTGAACTCAGGACTCTAGGAGAACAGTCAGTGCTCCTAACTTCTGAGCCATTTTGACAGTCCCCAGTTAGATGTTTTCTAAGATTTGCTATGGTCATGATATCTATTCACAATAGTAGAACACTGATAAGACATTAGTTAACAGTTATTTCTGTAATGTGAACAGTTGTAACATATAGTATATGGGTAAACTGACATGTTGTTTCTGCTCAATGATAAGCCGGTTTTGGTAACAGCAGTGTTTCCCACATTTCAGATCTAAGATGGCTGGTGTCAACATGTCTTCCAAGGAACCTTTGATGATAAGAATTTTTTTGCCCTATTATCCCAACAGGGAGAGAAGAAAACAGTAAAATAGACCAAGAGTAAAAACACTGTGGCCTTTAAAGAACAGCTAAAAGGCAAACAACTTCTAACAGATATTGTGGTTGATTCTGTGATAGGAAAGTGTCTGAGTGGGAAAGAGAAGCCAGAAGTTCAGCCAGAGGAAGCCCATCCATGGAGAAAACCTCACCTGGGAACTCCAGCTAACTGTCCCAACTTCCCCAGACAGATTCTACTGGATATTGTGAGCATTCAATTTGAAAGAAGAATGTATATCTGTTGCAGTTTGACTGTGTTCTACCCAAGACATGGGGAACTCCAACAGGGAGCCTCAAGAGGTCTTCTTAAGTACATTTCTGCTGATTGTGTTCAAGACCTAATTTAATGTTTGTATTTCTTCTTTTTTATTATTATGAATAAAGAAGTCACATTTTCTATCCTTATATATCCTTATTCAAGGACCCTTTCCCCTCCCACCACATGAGGTCTTTCTCTCTTCTTCACATCTCCCCATCCCCCCATGGGCAGACGGTCCCAAGGTCCCAGGGTCCCAATATTGCTTAGTTCCATCTCCACTCCTGGCAAATCCAGTTTTCTCCCCCCAACATAAAGACTGAGTCAAGTGTTCCTCTAGGGGGAGTGGGAGCCAAGGAGTCAGTCCACGGTGTTTCTGATACCAAGCTGTTCAGTGGTTGCGGTTTGCAGCTTGGGAATGCTTTGTTTTTTGTTTGTTTGTTTAGAGTCCACTAATGAGTGAGTACATCCCCTGCTTATCTTTCTGGGTTTGTGATACCTCACTCAGGAGGATATTCTCCAAATCCATCCATTTGCCTGCAAATTTTTGGATATCATTTTTTCTCACTGCTGAGTAGTACTCCATTTTGTAGATATACCAGAGTTTGTTAATCCATTCTTCAGTTGAGGGGCATCTAGGTTGTTTCCAGGTTCTTGCTATTACAAATAATGCTGCTATGAACATAGTTGAGCTAATGCCTTTGGAGTGTGACTGTGCATCTTTAGGGTATACACCCAGAAGTGGTATTGTTGTGCCCTTGGGGAGATTGATTCTCAATTTTCTGAGAAACCGCCATACTGCATTCCAGAGTGACTGCAGAAGCTTACACTCCCACCAACAATGGAGGAGTGTTCTCCTTGCTCTGCACCCACTCCAGCATAGGCTGTCATCTGTGTCTTTCATCTTAGCCAATCTGACAGGTGTCAGGTGGTATCTCAAAGTTGTTTTGATTTGCATTTCTCTAATTGCTAAAGATGATGAACACATTTTCAGGTGTCTTTTAGCCATTTGTAATTCTTCTGCTGAGAATTCTCTTTTTAGGTCTGATTCCCATTTTTTTATTGGGTTATTCAAGGTTTTGGGATTAAATTCCTTTAAAAAATGTTTATATATACATGTATACTCATATGTGCATGAATATATGTAGTTATATTCATATAGCTATTATAGTTATATATATATATAATACTCTTTGTTTATTATCTTAGGTAAATATACATTTTTATTATCTGATGCTTTATCAGACCACCTTGGTGTTATTTGTTCATCATCTCTTCTCCTCTGTTTTAACCTACCTCTCTCTTCTCTAATTGGAATTACTACTTTATTCACTTTCACACTTTACATCTCAGACAATACCCTTCCAATGATCTTTATATGCTTTCCTGTCTTCTGTAATTACACCATTTTCCATGCACACATCCTATATTATGGGAGTGAGGATCAAAACTAAGAGAGAACATGAGGTATACATCCTTTAGGATCTGGGTTAACTCACTCAATATAGTTTTCCATAATTTCATTTAGTTATGTGCAATGTTTATGGTCTCAATTTCTATATATGTAAAGAGAATTCAATGATATATTTCCACAACATTTTCATTATCCATTTGTCCGTTGAAGGACATTATTTTTTTCCATTTTTTAGTTAATGTAAATCGACTGCCTATGTACATTACTGAGTGTGTATCTATGGAATAGAATATCAAGTTCTGTTGACATAATCTAAGGATGAGATTCATCAACCTTTGCTTTTTTGTTTATTTTTTAATTATATTTTTACTTTACTCATTTGTGTGTTTCTTAATGAGTTTTTAGATGTGCACATGTGTGTGCATGTTCCAAGTCACATATGTGTAAGTATACAAACAAATTTCAAGAGTAGTTTCATTTTTTTCAACATGTAGACCATAGATATTGTGTTTTATTTTTATTTTATTTCTTATTTCTTTCTTTCCTTCACTCTTTCTTCCTTAGGTCTTTTTAGACGAGATTCCTCTATGTAACAGCCCTGGTTGTCCTGAAACCCAATTTGCAGAACAGGCTAACCTTGAACTCAAAGAGATCTGCCTGCCTCTGCTTCCTGAGTGCTGAGATTAGAGGCATGCACCACCAATGCCCAGCTCTATTTTGTTTTTTATTTCTGGTTTTCTCTTGGGGACATTGTCTCTGCGAGTATTAAATTTGTTCACATTCACACAGCTAGTAAGTAGTAGCTGCTCTTCTTACCTCAGTCTCTCCTGTCACTGTCAATGAGTGGTTGCCATTTTTTGACATGTTAAAGTCTTTATATCATACAGGCTCTCAATCTTTACAACACTGTGACTCTTTAGTATAGCTACTTATATTGGTGATACAAAACCATATAAATTATTTTATTTCTAATTTATAACTGTAATTTTGATAATATTATGAGACATAATACAAATATCTGATATATACAGGATATATGTGACCCCCCCCCCATAGGGGCTATAATCACCAGGTTGAGAATCATGCTATCATCTTTCTTTCTTTCTTTTTTTAAAGATTGCTTTTATTTTTCTTTTTTGCTTTCTGCTGATTTTGTGTTGATTTTTTTTATTAAGCTTCTCTTTTCTTTTTTACTTTATTATTATGAATAGAGTCATATTTTTTATTCATGTATCCTTTGTTCAGATACCCTTCCCTTCCCACCCATCCCCATCACTCACTCTTGTCCCCATCACTTTATCTCCTCCCCAACAAGGACAGGAGGTCCCAAGGTGGCTTAGTTCAGCATTCTGCTTTCCTCATCCCAACATCAAGACTATGTCAACTGTTCTTCGGTAGGGAATGGATTTCAAGTTGACAGTCCAAGGTGTTTCAGATCCCAAGCTATACAGTGGATGTGGTTTGCAGCTTGGACATGCTTAGCATTTTGTTTAAAGTCCACTATGAGTGAGTACATACCCTGTTTATCTTTCTGCTATTGTGTTATCTTGCTCAGGAGGATATTCTGCAAATCCATTCATTTGCCTGAAATTTTTGGAAATCATTTTTCTTTCTACTGAGTAGTACTCAACTGTGTAAATGTACCATAGTTTGTTAATCCATTCTTCAGTTGAGGAGCATCTAGGTTGTTTCCAGGTTCTTGCTATTGTGAATAATGCTGCTATGAACATAGTTGAACTAATGCCTTTGGAGTTTGAATGTACATCTTTAGGGTATATACCCAGTAGCAGTAAGGCAGAATCTCTAGGGAGATTGATTTCCACTTTATTGAGAAATTGCCTTAGGGCATTCCAGAGTGGCTGAACAAGCTTACACTCCCACCAACAATGGAGGAGAGTTCCCCTTGCTCCACAACCTCTCCAGCATAGGCTGTCATCTGTGTCTTTTATCTTAAGGAATCAGGTAAGGTGGTGTCTCAAAGTTATCTTGATTTGTACTTCTCTGAAAGATAAAGATGTTAACCAATTTTAAAAGTGCCTTCTAGCCATTTGTAGTTTTTCTGATGAGCATTCCATTTTTAGTTCTGTTCCTCATTTTATGATTTGGTTATTCAAGGTTTTGGGCTCTAGTTTTTTTTTTTTTTATTTTTTTTTATTTTTTTTTCCTTTATTTTGTATTTATTAAAAAAAAAACACACAGTAAAAAGAATTTAAAATGTGGAATTCTTTATATGTTTTAGAGATCAGTCCTCTGTCACTTGTAGGGTGGGTGAAAACCTTTTCCATTCTGTAGGTTGTTGTTTTGTCCTATTGACAGTGTTCTTGTCTTTATTGAAGCTTCTCAGTTGTAGGAGGTCCCACTTATTGATTGTTGTCCTTAGTGTCTGTGGCATTGGTGGTATATTTAGGAAGTGGTTGCCTCTGCCAATTTGTTGGATGGTAATTCCCACTTTGCTTTCTGTCAGGTTCAGTGTGTCTGGGTTTATATTGAGGTCTTTGAACCACTTGGATTTGAGTTATGTGAGGGTGACAGACTTGGATCTATTTGCATTTTTCAACACACCACCAACCAGGTATGCCAACACCATTTGTTAAAGATACTATCTTTTTACCCATTGAGTATTTTTGGCCTGTTTGTTGAATATCAGGTGTCCATGATATTTTGGGTTAATTCCCAGATCCTCATTTTGATTCTATTGAACCACAAGTTGTTTTTATGTTAGTACCAGGATGATTTTATTACTGTAGCTCTGTAGTATAACTTGAATTCAGAGATAGTGATACCTCCTGAAGTTCTTGTGTTGAGCAAAATTGTTTTGGTAATCCTGGCTTTCCTGTTATTCCAAATGAAGTTGAGTATTATTTTATCAAGGTCTGTAAAGTATTGTGTTGGGATTTTGATGGGCAGTGCATTGAATCTGTAGATTGCCTTTAGTAGAATTGCAATTTTTTCTATGTTGATTCTACTTATCCAGAAACTTGGGAGATCTTTCCATTTTCAGATATCCTCTTCAGTTTCTTTCTCAATGATTTAAAGTTTTTGTCAAAAAAAATCTGTTACTTATTTGGTTATCATTACTTCAAGGTATTTAATGCTATTTGCAGCTACTGTAAAGTGTAATATTTCCCTTATTTCTTTTTCAGTTATTTTATCTTTAGTGTATAGGACGGCTAGTGATTTCTTTGTGTCAATCTTGTATCCTACTACATTGCTGAAGGTGTTTATCAGCTGTAGAATTTCCCTGGTAGATTTTAGTGGATCATTGTGTATACAATCATATCATCTGCAAATAGAGATAGTCTCCCTTCTTCTTTTCCAATTTGTATCCTTTTAATCTCTTTTTGTTCTCTTATTGCTTTAGCTAAAACTTCATGAACTATATTGAATAGATAAGAGGAAAGAAGATATCCTTTTCTAGTTCCTGATTTTGGTGGGATTGCTTTGAATTTTTCTCCATTAAGTTTGATATTGGCTGTTAGGTTCTTGTAAATAACCTTTATTATATTTAGATATTTTCTGTTTTCTTGATCTTTCCATGTCTTTTATCATAAAAGAGTGTTGCATTTTGTCAAAGACTTTTTCAACATGTGATTTTTCCTTCAGTTGGTTTATATGATGGATAACATTTACAATTATTCATATGTTGAACTATCCTGTCCTTCTAAGATGAAGCATATCTGATCATATGGGGTGATATTTTTTATGTTGTTACATACATATTGCCAGAATTTTGTTGAGAATTTTAGCATCAATATCCATGAGGAAAATTGGTGTGTCATTCTCCCTCTTTTTTTGTGTCTTTGAGTGGCTTGGGTATTAGGGTAATTGTGGCCTCATAAAAAGAGTTTGGCAATATTTCTTCAGTTTCTACTGTGTGAAACTCTTTGAGGAGTACTGGTAATAATTCTCCTTTGAATTTCTGGGAGAACTCTGCACTGCAAACATCTGGACCTTGGTTTCTTTACTTGGGAGGATTTAATGATAGCTCCAATTTTCTTTATGGATATATGTCTGTTTAGGTATTTAACCTGTTCTTGATTTAATTTTAGTAAATGGTACCTATCCAAGAAACTGTTTCCAAAGTATGACCTGATAATTTTCTGGATTTCCTGGGGGGTCTGTTGTTATTTCCCCTATTTCATTTCTGATTTTGTTGATTTGGATATTCTCCCCCTGTGTTTTTGTTAGTTTGGATAAGAGTTTATCTATCTTGTTGACTTTCTCAAAGAATCAACTTTTTGATTTATTGAAGCTTTGTATTGTTCTTTTTGTTTCAGTTGTATTGATTTCAGCTCTAAGTTTGATTATTTTCTGCCATCTATTCCTCCTAGTTGAGTTTGCTCCTAATTTTTCTAAGGCTTTCAGCTGGGCAGTTAGTTTTCTAGTGTGGAATTTCTCTAGGTTTTTCATGTAGGCATTTAGTGCTATCAATTTTCTTCTTAAGACTGTTCTTATTGTGTCCCACAAGTTTGGGTATGATGTGAATTCATTTTTGTTAAATTCTCAGAAGACTGATTACTTTTTCAATTTCTCTTTTGACCCAGAGGTGTTTCAGTTTAGTGATGTTTAGTTTCCAAGAGTTGGTAGGCTTTCTCTGATTTTTTATATTGTTGAACTCTACCTTAAAGCCCTGATTGATGGTCTGATATGATACAAGGAACATTTCCATTTTTTGTATTTATTGATATTTGCTTTATGATCAATTATGTCATCAATTTTAGAGAGAGTTCCATGTTCTGCTAAGAAATATGTATATTCCTTTGTGTTTGTCTGAAAACTTCTATAAACATCTATTGAATCCATTTGCATCATATCCTCTGTTAGACACCTTATTTTTCTAATGAGTCTCTGGTTGATCTATCCATGAGTGAAAGTGTGGTTTGAAGTGTGCCACTACTAGGGTGTGAGAGCTGATGTGGAATTTGAGCTTTTTAGTGTTTCTTTGACATGGGTAGTTGCCCATATATTAGTGGCATAAATATTCAGGAGTGAAATCTCCTTTTGACCAATTTTTCCTATTATGAATAAGTAATGACCAACTTGGTCCCTTTTATTTGCTTTTAGTTTGAAGTCTACTTTGGTAGCTATTAGGATGGCAACCCAGGTTGTTTCTTAGGGCCATTTGAGTGGAAAATATTTTCCCAACCCTTTACTCTGAGCCTGTGTCTGTCTTTAAGGTTGAGATGTGTTTCTTGTATGCAGCAAAAGGATGGCTTCTGATTTTTATTCATCTTGTTAGTGTGTGTCTTTTTATTTTCTTCCTATGGGGTTCTTTTTTGTGGGATTATTGATTGTTTGTAATTTCATAGGTATATCTGGGATCTTTGGTTTGGAATTTCCCCCCTGCTAATGCTTTCTGAAGTGCCACATTTGTAGATAGTTATTGTTTAAGTCTGATTTTGTTATGAAACATCTTGTTTTCTCCATCTATGATGATTGATAGTTTTGCTGGGTATAGTAGTCTAGGTTGGCAACCATGCTCTTTTGGTATCTGTATAACTTCTGACCAAGATGTTCTTGCTTTCATTCTTTCCATTGAATATAAATGTATGATTCTAATGGGTCTGCCTCTATATATAAATTGACCCGTTTCTTTTGCAGCTCTTAAATATTTTTCTTTGTTATGTATGCTTTGTGGCTTAAGTATTAAGTGGTAAGCAGACTCTTTATTTTTGGTCAGATTTATTTGGTGTTCTGTAAGCTTCTTATGTCTTCATTGGCATTTCTTTTTTTAGGTTAGGTAAGTTTTTTTTTTTTCCTGTGATTTTATTGAATACATTATCTGTGTTTTTGAGCTGGTAATCTTCTCCTTCTTCTATTCCTATTATTCTTAGGTTAGGTCTTTTCATGGAGTTCCAAATTTCCTGGACATTATGTGTTATGCCTTTTTTGATTTTCATGTGCTCTTTGACTTATGCATCTATTTCTGCTATTGAGTCTTCCACTGCAGAAATTCTCTCTTCCATCACTTGTATTCTGTTGGTTATGCTTATGTCTGTAGTTCCAGCTTTTTTCTTCAGATTTTCTATTTTTACCTTTGCCTTATGTTGTGCCTTTTTATTGGTTTTATTTCAATTTTTGTTCCTTAAATGTTTTTTTTTTTTTATTTTTTGGTTTTCCTTTTCTTGTTTTTTTTTTTTGTTGTTTTTGTTTGTTTGTTTTTTTCAAGGATTTGTTCATCTCTTCTAGCTTTTGTTTGTATTTTCTCCTATTTCTTTGTGGGAATTTTTAATATCCTCTTTGAATATTTCAATAATCTTCATAAAGTTGTTTTTCTGTTGTTTCCTTCTGTTTCTTCTTCATTGCTCTGTTCAGGTATTCTAGTTTTAGAACCACCAGTTTCTTCTGGTGTTTCCTTTTTTTTCTTTATACTTTTATATGTATTCTTGCACTGGCATCTGCCCATGCTTTTGTTGGTTCGCACATGGTCAGCTCCTAGTCAGTTGTGGCTAGAGGGCTTTTGTGTTTTCTGTTTTGAGAAAGTGGTCTGTTCAGTCTCTGACTTTGCTCTGGGCAGGGGTCAGAGTTTCAATTTCCTTAGTTCTTGTCTGTTGATGCAGTTCGCCCTGAAGACCAGGCCTAGCTAGGCAAGCTAGGGGTCCCTGGAGGAGGCCCCTCACAGGCAAAGCCTAGGGCCTGTCTCTGACAGAGCCTGAGATCAGACCTTTGGGTTTGACCCTAATTCTGGTTCGGAATTCTCCAGATGGACGGCCCAGGAGATTTAGTCTGCTAACCTCTGACTCTGCTCTGGAGTATTTTGTCTTAAAGAATGAATTTTTAAATTACGATTTTAAAATTACTTCTCGTATTTTTGAGATTATGACATAATTATATCTTTTTTTCTTCTCCAAATTCTCCCACATCTCTTTGTTGTCTTTCAAATTTATGGCCTTTTTATTGCTGCAATATACATATATGAATATAAGTTTTATTTATGTGTTAGGAATATATGCATATATACATGTACATATATGCATATAAATTAATAAAATATGATTTTGAATGTATTTTTTTCTTCTAACATCATTCCTAGGACAATAATGTGTTCTCAAAATTGATGTATAGATTAATCTATTTGAAATTTGATTATCTTCTTCCTTCATACACATTTCAGGATACCTCTGCATTTTCTTGGTTTTCTGAAACATTTCTACTCTGGAATCCTATCATATGTTCTCTGTTAGTAACATTAACAATCAGTACAGGGCAGTTTCCATTATTCAAACTAGTTTAATAATTTTCTGTTAAAAATTACTAACTTCCTCACACTGAAGTCCACAGTTTTTTATCTAAATAGTCAAAAACCTTCAGACAAACAAATACATAAAGAAGACAGAATATTTATAGCAAACATGTCTTAAACAGATATTTTAAAATATTCACATATTTTATTTGTAGAACAAACACAAAGCATAAACATTTATATCATTATTTTAGCAAAAGATAATAAATAGACTCAGTGAAGTAAATAGTGTTAATTTCCAATCAACTTTGAATATCAGTGGCTTAGTCATCATTCTATTGCTATGACAAGATATCACAACTAAGGCAACTCTTACAAGTTAAAGCAATTAATTTGTGCTTGCTTAATGTTTTAGAGATTTAGATTACTATGATCATAGCAGGGGGCATGGGGACATACACACAGGAGATAAAGAAGTACCTAAGAACCACATCCTGATTTATTCCTGATCCTTAGCCTGAGAAAGACACACTGGGCCTACTATGGGTTTTAAAAGCTCAAAGCCTATCCCCAGCGACAACGTTCTTCAAAAAGGTCACACCAACTCCATTAAGGCTATACCTAATTCTTCTCAAGTAGAATCATCCCTTGGTGACTAATCATTCAAATATATGTCCCAATCTGAGTTCAGCATTGGTAACTTACAGACTTGGGCTGGAAATTACATATTGGCTCAATCCTTCACAGGTACAGCAATCATTTCTGGGTATCTTTTTGTATTGCCTAGCTGTGCTGTCTACTGGAACACTAATGTGACCTTCCAAATAGCACTGAATCTTTTTTTTAAATGATAGCATTGTTATAATATCAAACCGGTGCATATGTGAGAATTTAAGAAGGAAAAAAGTAGGAGAAAGAGAGATATATGATAGATTAGATAGATGATAGATGATAGTAGTAGATAGATAGATGGATAGATGGACACACACACACACATAGAAGGGGACAGAGAGGTAGATAATAGAAAGAGAGGCAGACACACAGAGAGAACACATTTTGCTGCAATATATAAATGTTACTGTAACAAAAGGGGATAACAATACACTTAAATTTCTTCCTAACAACTGAAGAAAATGCAGTTCTAAAATACAACTCGGAAATTTGAGATCAGATTTTACTAGGGCCTAAATTAGTTTTCTCATGCTGGGAATTCCTATAGTTGCTGTCAATTCAATTACTGTTGGTCTTCTTGTTTTCCAAATTTTTAACTTGGAGATTAAGCAGAGACCAATAGCTTTCCCTTAATCAGACTGAGTATCATTATATATAACTGTTTAGTCTTTGAATCTTACCTTAAACAGTCTCACTGATCTTGGAAAAGGTTATCACTATATGATACTGGCTCTCTGGATCCAGCTTTAAAACAGTTTATCTGTATCAGGTACCCCCCCCAAACAAGCACAATATTATAAAGAATTTACTTGTGCAGAATCCCCATTGTGTGTCATGACATATTTGATGTGAGTTGATACTATATTTAAATTTCTGATACTGTGAAATTTGGCATGAACACAGAATCATTTTGCTCAATATACACACTGCACAAAAGACTGATCTTTCAAACAGCTTTTTCTCTGACATATTTTACTTTGTATTTTCAGCAACAAAAAAATATTATAATACTACTGCCTGCCTAAAATATCTTTTTAAAGCATAATTTTTAAAATAATGTGCAATAATTAGGTATATCTGAAACAATGTGATAATTCTCATGTTGAATAATATCCCCTGGTATGACCATTAAAATAATTAATACTACAATAGATTCATTAAAGGATAGCTGTTTCTAGAGCTCTATATTTGAAAATCTGACATTAGTCACTGTAATACATACAGGGACAAATTTTTGATGGAATTTAAGTGTACTTTTCATTGGGTTAAGTTTTCTATAACTGTTGGGTCATATGGTAATTTCATTTTTAATTATTTAAGGAATGTTCCTGAGTATTTGATGCATTTTAAATAATCATTAATAAAATATGTGTGAATCATTTAGATGTGACCTTACCAGTATTCCTGTTACCACTATATAAATGTGTGTACAATCATATTCATGTGTGAGTATACATGATGACACACACACTTAGATATTTCAATAGATGTTTAGCCATATATTTTGGTTCTGTAACTTGCAATCTTCTAATTGTTAGTTATATTCAACATTTTAAGGTGGTTATTATCTCTTTTTTTACAAATATAATTTCTTTATAAAAAAAGAATATAAAGAGGTTTCCAAAGCATGTGTTTATCAAATATTACAATATTATGTAGAAGCCTGAGGATGAGCTTGGATGCCTGAAAATGTTACATACATTGTGAGCTGCCATGTGGGTCTAGGAACCCCACTTTTATTCTCTGTTAGAGTAGCAAATGCTTCTAAACTATGCTACATCTCTCCAGGCTATATTCCATCAATTTCTGTTACAGCATGACTATACCAAAACTTGTTCTTTTTAATCATTTGCCTATCTTTTTGGAATTTGTATGAGGTATTATTCTATTTTATTAGTGTTATTCTACTTTACATTTCACTTAAGAGTTGTTGTACCTGTCAAAGTATCATCCAATTTAGAATGACCTCGCTCATATGTTTGAAATGGATGTCCTTTCCTGTAATATTCTTTAAATTATTGCTATCAGCTGCAAAAATGCCTGTGAACACTGTTTTAAGTTACTAACAATGAGTTCAGGAAGCGCATGGATTGTCAATAAAGGTGATTGGAGAAACAGAAAAGTTTGAGTAGACAAACTTCCCAGAAGTATGATACTCACAGAACAAGCTTTGAAGTTTAAAAGAGCATTGAGTAAGAATAAAAATACATAAATAATAATTAAATCAAACTAAATACTGGGCATGGTAAGATAGCTTTAAACTCAGAGCTTAGCAGTCAGGGATAGGAGGATCTTAGTGAGTTAAAGGACAGCAATACTACTTGGGGAAAGCCTCTATATCCCCACCCAAAACAGACAAAGAGCAATACCATGGGGGGAAGAAAGGGCTGTATTTTGTAAAATTCCCCCATATTGTTCTTGGATACTGGAAATGTAAGGGAATATTTTCACATTAGACACAGAACACCAATGACAGTTCACAGCAATTGTCACAGTTACCTCAACCATCAACCCAATTAATTGCCCACACTGTGACTCAGGGTGTCTTAGAGAGCAGCCACAATCTGTGGCATTTCCCTGCTTAAATAAGGGACGTGTTATACGGCTTACACTTAAAACCAATGATTAAACTTACATTAGAATTTCAAGTACTGGGATATACTATGCAAAATTAAAATAAAATTAAGCACACTTTAATATTTCTGTCCAACATCATTCCCACTTAGCCTACCATACTGAGTCTGAATTTCAGTTTATTTATAAAACATAAAAAATGTAAAAAGATATTTATAAAACAACTTTTAACTTACCAATGCAATTGCATATGTACTTGATATAATGATAAAAAGACTGAGGTTCCTAAGGTTGCAATAATATCTGAACTGCAATTCCTTACATCTATGTTTACTGAGAATTTTGCAAAAACTGAAAGAATCACTTTATCAATTTTTTTCATAAGATAAAAAGAATTTCATTTTCTTGAAAAATAACATTAAATAGAGTGACAAGAAAAAGAAGATATATGTAACAATGCCATTGTGTAGAATGAATAATGTTAAGATCAAATGAAGAGAAGAAGACTATATTAAATATAATTTTCACATCCCCAGCTGTTCAGTGGTTGAGGTTTGCAGCTTGGATGTTCTTTACTTTTTTTTAAAAAAAATCCACTAATGAGTGAGTACATCCCTGTATATTATTCTGTGTTTGGGATACCTCGCTCAGGATAGTCTACAATTTCATCTATTTGCCTACAAAATTTACAATATCTTTTTTTTTTTCTTAAAGCTGAATAGTATACAATTGTGTAGATGTACGACAGTTTGTAAATCCATTCTTTAGTTGAGGGGCATCTAGGTTTTTTCAGGTTCTTGTTATTACAAATGATACTGCTATGAACATAGTTGACATAATGCTTTTGGGGTGAGAATGTGCATATGCCCAATAGTGGTATTGCTAGGTACTTGGGGAGATTGATTCCCAGTTTTCTGAGAAACCTCCATATTGTATTCCAGAGTGGCTAAACAAGCTTACACTCCCATGAAAAATGAAATTGTTCCCAATGCTCCACAGCATCCTCTCCAGGATAGACTGTCATCTGTGTTTTTAATCTTAGTCTTTCTGACAGGTGTAAGATGGTATCTCAAAGTTGTTTTGATTTGCATTTCTCTGAAAGATAAAGACGTTGAGCACTTTTTCAAGTGCCTTTCAGCCATTGATAAATCTTCTGCTGAGAATTCCCTTTTTAGTTCTGATCCCCATTTTTTAATTTGGCTATTTAGTATTTTGGAATCTAGTTTCTTAAGTTCTCTATATACTTTAGAGATCAATCTTCTGTCACTTGTAGGGTTGGTGAAAATCTTTTCCCATTCTGTAGGCTGTGATTTTTATCTTATTGACTGTGTTCTTGGCTTTATAGAAGCTTCTCAGTGTCAGACGTTTCCACTTATTGATTGTTATTCTTAGTGTCAGTGCCAGTGTAAGAAGTGGTTACACATGTCAATGTATTGGAGGGCATTTTCCACTCTTTTTTCTATCAGGTTCGGTGTAGCTGGGTTTATAATGAGGTCTTTGATCCACTTGGATTTGTGTTTTGTGCATGGTGATAGGTTTGAATCTATTAGCATTTTTCTACACACAACCATCCACTTATGCCAACACCATTTGTTAAAGATACTATCATTTTTCCATTGGATATTTTTTGCCTCTTTGTCAAAAATCAGGTGATCATAGGTGTGTGGGTTGTTGAGGTCTTCAAGTTTATTCCATTGATCCAGAAGTCTGTTTTTATGCCAGTACCAGGCTGTTTTTATTACTATAGCTGTATAGTGTAAATTAAGTAGGGAATGGAGATGCCTTGTGAGGTACTTTTGTTGAACAAAATTGTTTTGGCAATCTTACTTTTCTGTTATTCCAAACGAAATTGAGTATTATTTTTCAAGGTCTGTAAAAAAAATTGTGTTGGAATTTTGAGGGGAATTGCATTGAATCTATACATTGCATTTGTTAAGATGACTATTTTTATTATGTTGATCCTACCTATCCAGGAACATGGGAGATCTTTACATTTCCTGATATTCTCTTCAATTTTGTTCTTCAGTGTTTAGAATTCTGCACTAAAACCATCTGGGCCTGCGGTTTTATTGATTTGGGAGACTTTTAATGACAGCTATAATATTTCTTCTGGCTATAGGTCTGTTTAAGTCTTCAGTCTGATCTTGATTTAATTTTGGTAGGTGGTACTTGTTCAGAAAGCTGTTCATTTCTTCTAGGTTTTCCATTTTTTGTGAAGTATAGATTTTCCAAAAATGACCTGATAATTCTTTGGATGTTATGTGTTTCTGTTGTTATGTCTTTCTTTTCATTTTTGAATTTGTTAATCTGGATAATCTCTCTCTGTACTTTTTGGTTAGTTTGGATAAGAAATTATCTATCTTGTTGACTTTCTCAAAGAACTAACTTTTTGGTTCATTGATTCTTTATTGTTCTCTTTGTTTCATTTTTATTGATTTCAGCTCTAAGTTTGATTACTTCCTGCTGTCTACTCCTTCTAGGTGAGCTAGCTTCTAATTGTTCTAAGGTTTTCAGCTGTGCTGCTAGCTCTCTTGTGTGAGATTTCACTAGGTTTTGCAGATAGGCATCTAGTGCTATGAACTTTCCTCTTAAGACTGCTTTCATTGTGTCCCTTATATTTGGGTATGTTGTAGATTCATTTTCACTAAAGTCTTTGATTTCTTTCTTAATTTCTTCTTTGACCCAGATGTGGTTCATTGAGTGATGTTTAGTTTCCCTGAGTTGTAGGCTTTCTGTGATTTTTGATGTTGTTGAACTCTAATTTTAAACTATGATGGTCTGATAAAATACAAGGATTATTTCCATTTTTGTATCTATTGATATTTGATTTATGACAAATATGTGGTCAGTTTTCAAAATACTTCCATGGAGTGGTGAGAAATATGTATACTCCTTTGTGTTTGACTGGAACCTTCTGTAAATTTGCATCATTAACTCTGTTAGACCCTTTATTTCTCTGTTCAGTCTCTGTCTGGTTGACCTTTTAAATGGTGAAAGTGGAATATTGAAGTCTCCCACTATTAGAGTGTGACATTTGATGTGGATTTCTTTTACATATGTAGGTGTCCTTATAATAGAGATATAAATATTCAGATCTCATTTTGATCAATTTTTCTGAGATGATAAGTAATGTCTGTCTTGATCTCTTTTTTAAATATATTTTTATTTATTTATTTATGATGAATAAAGTCATTTTTACATGTCTCCTCTTGTTCAAACTCCCTTCCCCCTCCCACCCATCCCAGTCAATATCTCTGCTCCCCATCACTTTATGTCCTCCCAAGCAAGGACAGTAGGTCTGAATGTCCTAAGGTGGCTTAGTTCAGAATCCATTCCAGGCACGTGTGCTTTTTTTACCTGAACACCAAGAGTGGGTCTGGTGATCCTCTGGATGTAATGGGCTCCAAGATGCCGGTCCAAGATATTTCAGATCCCAAGCTGTTCAGTTGTTGTAGTTTGCAGCTTTGACAAGCTTTGTTTTTTGCTTTGTTGTTTAAAGTCCACTAATTTGTGAATACATAACCTGCTTATCTTTCTGGGTTTGTGATACCTCGCTCAGAAGGATATTCTCCAAATCCATCCGTTTTCCTGAAAATTTTATGATATCATTTTTTCTTTCTGCTGAGTAGTACTCCATTGTGTAGATGTACCACAGCTTGTTAATCCATTCTTCAGTTGAAGGGTATCTAGGTTGTTTCCACGTTGTTGTTATTATGAATAATGCTGCTCTCTTTTAATTGATTTTAGCTTTATGTCTACTTTATTATATATTAGGATGGTAACATCAGGTTGTTTCTTGGAGACATTTGACCAAAAAAATCTTTTTCCAATCCTTTTCTCTGAGCTAGTGCCTATATTTGAAGTTGAGGTGTTTTTCTTGTATGTAGAAGACAGATGGTTTCTTTTTTTCTATCCATCATATTTGGTTGTATCTTTTTATAAGTGAATTGAGTCCATTGATAGTAGGGAATATTAATGACCATTGACTGTTATTTCTTATTATTTTTGGTGGTAGTGTGTGTATATTTCCTTTCTTTGAGCTTTTTTTCTGTGATATTATGAATTGTTTGTGGTTTCATGGGTATTTTTCGACTCCCGGGGTTGGAGCTTTCTCTCTAGTGCTTTCTATAGGGGCAGATTTGTGAATTGGTATTGTTTAAATCTAATTTTGTTGTGAAATATTTTGCTTACTCCATGTATGGTGATTGGTAGTTTTGCTGGGTATAGTAGTCTAGGTTGTCTGCCATGCTCTTTTAGTGTCTATAACTTCTGACCAGGATCTTCTTGCATTCATTGTTTCCACTGAATAGTCAGGAGTTATTCTGATGTGTCTGCCTTTATAGGTAAGTTGGCCCTTTTGCTTTGCAGCTCTTAAAATTTTTTCTTTTTTTTTGTATGTTTTGTGGCTTGATTCTTATGTGATGACCAGACTTTTTGGGGGATGTTCTGTAAGTTTCGGGTATCTTTATAGGCATTTTCTTCTTCAAGTTAGGACCATTTTCTTCTATGATTTTATTGAGTACATAATCTGTGCCTTTGAGCTGGCATTCTTCTCCTTCCTCTATTCCTATTATTCACAAATTAGGTCTTTTCATTGTGTCCCAGATTTCCTGAACATTTTATGTTATGGCTTTTTTGGTTTTAGTGTTTTCTTTAACTGATTTATCTATTTTCACTATTGAGTCTTCCACTCCTGAGATTCTCTCTTCCATCTCTTGGATTCTGTTGGTTATGTTTGTATCTGTAGCTCCAGTTTGTTCCTTCAGATTTTCTCTTTTTACCTTTTCCTCATTTCGTGCCTTCTTCATTGCTACTACTTCAATTTTTAGTTCCTGCAATGTTTCTTTTATTTGTTGGTTTTTCTTTTCTTTTAAGATTTTGTTTTTCTCTTCCAATATTTGTTTGCATTTTTTTCTGTTCCTTTAAGGCAGTTTTTTATATCTTCTTATAAGGCTTCTGTAATCTTCATTAAGGTGTTTTTAATGTTGTTTTCTTAGGTTTTCTCTTCATTGCTCTATTCAGTTCTTTGTGTTGTACAAACACCAACTTCTTCTGTTGGTGCCTTTTTGTTCTTTATATTGTTATATGGATTCTTGCACTGATATCTGCCCATTGTTTCTTTGGTTCACTCCGAGTCAGTTCTTAGTAAGATCTTAGTGAGTTTTGGCTAGAGGTGTTTTGTATTTCCTGTCTGCTCTGGACATAGGATATGCAGGATCTCTTACTCCAGTCTTGGGTCCACAAGGTCTGAAGATGTTTGTCTGTGATAACACAGCTTGCCTTGGAGGTGGGGCCCAGGTCTGAGGTGTCCTTCTTGCTATGTGTCTCTAGGGATCACTGGGGAAGTTCTTGCCCAGCTTTAGTCTAGGGCTGGACATTGTGTGAGATCAGAGCCAGTGCTGTGTCACAGCTCTTTGGAAGAAGTCTCAGGGCAGCCCAGGAGCTGGAATCCACTCACTTCTCAATCTGCTCCAGACACGGGGTTCATGTGGTTTTAAGGCATCCATCTTTTTAGAAATTTTTAAAAATAATCAAGATTAATTTTTTTGTTCCTTTTTGTGAAGTAGAGGGTATTGATATGAAATGCGTTCTTTACAAAATAGCAAAAAAAAAAAAAAAGCTATAATACTATACAGACACTGGAGAAATCTCTGTGAATGCCACAAATCAAAAGTGACTTGGGGGAAAGGGTACCTGGGAAGATTTTAAGGAAGGAAATTGAGCAACTTAATGGTTTAGTTATTCTATAATCTCAAAAATATAAAAATAAAATTTAAAAAGTCAAACAAACTAAAAAATACTTATCATGTTCTTAAACTATATCCTTAATAGAATGTGTGTGAAGTAATGTAAATCAGCATGCAACACATATAAGTGGAGGGCTCAATTTCTTATAGCACCATTCTTATTAGCCAAGGTAAGGAATCAATCTAGATGTATGTTCAATGAAAATGTTATAAATAGAGACAATAAAGTGTTATTCAGCTAAAATTAAGAGAAATTATGTAGAGTTCAGGAAAAAACAGATAATACTTTATATTACCCTTTAAGCAAAATATGTTAAATTTTAAACAGTACATAGCACATATTTTCTCTGATGCATGGCACCTAAATTTTTTAAACTACAATATATGAATGTGGAAATAAAACTGTGTGCATAAAGGGAAGGGACAAAGGTAAGATCAAGGAAATATAAATGAGTATAAGAGGGTGAATATGTTCAAAGCATATAATTAACATGTATGAAAATATTACAATAAACATTTTATATTGTACAATTATTATATTGTAATGAAATGTGACCTCAATTATTCTCTAGCAAAAAAGTAGAAGTACATAGAATTATTCAAAGTACAAGAATCAGTGTACTATTAGTGCCACTTCAGAAATCTCACCAGTGAGGCTCATAGAACTGGTGCCAAGAACTAAGTAGAAAACTGGACACTGCAGATGGATTTTGTTTGACTGAGAAACAGCTGATTTACAAAGATGTGATAGATGATAAAAGGTATTAAATTCATATTTAACCATTATACTGCTTGAAATAAATGTTGTTTGACATTGGTTATACACAAAGAATGAGTAAATATAGCAATTCCCTTAAGGGGATTTAGAATTAAACATCAGTAATTGCTTATAAAAAGAAATTGAGTACTCAGTACCTTTGTTCTCTTTATGATTTGCTCTGAAGTTACAAACAAAAACATGGCAGGGCCTTCTTTTTCAGAATGTGTTCATGCTCACTGGTTATGGACATGGAAATGTTTTTGGATATTAAAACCTTATTTTAAGTTACTTCCATTTGTACAGTTTATTTTTATAAGTATGAGCAGTTAAACATCCCTCAGCAAAATATCCAACTACATAAGTGCTTAGACCTGCAATTTCAAATTTCCAGATTAGGGAAGCTCAGCCTCTGGATTAAGAGAGGTGGCAACTGCAACAAAATTTTTGTTTCATCCAATTATTGTATTGAATTTGACTGTTAGATGACAGGTAAAATTGAGCAGGTGTATGTCAAAATTGCTATGAACAAAAGCACTGATAACAGCCTATGCTAGAAGGGATGTGGAATAAGGAGAACACTCCTCTATTTCTGGTGAAAATGTAAACTTGTACAGCCACTATGGATATCATTATGATGGTTTCTTAGATGCTGGAAATCATTCTACCTCATGATCCAGCAATACCACTGTTGGGCCTATACATAAAGAATCTACATTCTTATCACAGGGACATTAGCTCAATTATGTTCATAGAAGCATTTGTTATAGACAGAACCTGGGAACAACCTAAATATTACTCAACTGAAGAATACATTTTAAAATTTGCATTTACACAAGGAAGTACTACTCAGTAGGAAAAAATATAGCATGAAGATGGCAGGCAAATTAATGAAACAAAAAAAATCAGCCTGAGTAAAGTTACATATTGTTGCCAACCTAGTCCCTACTTATTCAAAGTGTCTTTTAGACACAAAGCAAAGGATAACCAGTTTACGGGTTGTAAACCTTAGGAAGCTAGGTAACAAGGATGAACCTAAAAGAGATATCTATGGAACCCTCTGGGAAGGGGAAATAGAGAATTTCTCCTAAAAAACAAATGGGACCACAAGGACAAGGAGGTAAGGGAAAGTGGGAAAAGAACATAGTGAAATAGAATGGTTGAGTTGGAATAGAGACAGAGAGGGAGAATAACTAAATAGATACCTTAATAGATGGACTTATTATAGAGTTAGAGAGAAACCTGGTAGTAAGAAAATACTCAAGAATCCACAAAGAATGCCCCAGCTAAGATTCCAAGCAATAGTGGAGAGGTTGTCTAAACTGACCTTCCCCTGTAATCAAATTGATGACCACACTAATTGTCATAAAACCTTCATCCATAAACTGATGAAAAAAGATGCAGAGATTCACAGCTAAGCATTGGATCTATCTCTTAGCCCAGCCAAAGAGAGACAAAAGAGAAAAACAGATTATATGAGAATAGGGGTCAAGATCATAACGAGCAAATCCATAGAGACAGCTGACCTTAGCTACTGGGAGCTCACTAACACTGAACTGACAGCTGAAGAACCTACAAGAAACAAAACTAAGCACTCTGAATGTGGAAGACAGTTGAATGGTGATTCCGGGCAATTGGTAGTACCTCTCATAGTGGTATCAGAATGTATTGCTAGTGTATGAACTGGCTTTTTGGAGCCCATTCCCTACAAAGGTCGACCATGATCAGCCTCAATACTAGAGGGAAGGGCTTGGTCCTACCTCAACTGGATAAGTCAGAATTTATTGACTCAACCTGGGAGTCCTTACCATTTCTGAGAAATGGATGGTGGGATGTGGGTGGGGAAGCTGGCATGTGGTAGATGACCTGAAAGAGAGGAGGGAGAGGGAACAGTGGTCAATATGGAAAAAAAAGTTATTTTTTATTTTTTTTATTATGAATAAAGTCATATTTTTTATCGACATATCCCCTTGTTCAAACGCTAGAGAGATGGCTCAGCAGTTAAAGCAGTTAAGAACACTGACCGTTCTTCCAAAAGATTCAGGTTCGATTCCCAGTCTCCAAAAAAAAAAAAAAAAAAAAACCAACAAACCATACAAACAAACAAACAAAACTGTTAAGCAAAACAATGAGCAGGTGTAATATTTGGCCAGAAACTGAACTTTCGAAATTTTTTTTGTGTGTGCAAAAACTAATGAAAAACATCTTCTAAATTTCAGGTCTTCTCTTTGCGGTGAACTACGGAGAGACCACATAAAGATGCATGGAGGCAGTTCAGCGTGGCCAAGAAAGAAACAGCCACAGCATAGGGACAGTCTAGGATTTTTCAGTAAGCTTGAAGGGCAGAATTGAGTTACCATCATGGTATGAAAACCAATCCTCAACAGAATGTACAATGACCTAATTTTCAGTTTTCTTTTCCTGCAATGTCTTAAGCTTCTTGAATACCCAAGTCCATAAAAAAAATCCTCAAATGTTCCTAAGAAGTTTATATCAGTACCCTTAATAATGAATACAGTCTGATAATAAGGGCCCTTTATGACTGAGTTGAATTTGTAAGTGGAGCAAAGAAAACTAACGTGCTGGGCTTCATGTTTGCACTGGCTCTTCTGAAGATTATAAACTACTGTTTTCAAACAGGCCTAGATGTTTAAAGTTAATTTTCATTCTTTTCTTTTATTTGTTTATTTTATAATGCTTGGCATCATAATATTGAAGAATTAACTTCTGGGCTACCTAATCATCAGTTCCTTATTTCATTTAATTTGAATTTGAATAGAGTTAGGTTATAACAAAGACTTTCTAGTATCAATATTTACCTAGATATTAGAATACACAGGTAAGTGTTGAGCTGCTCATCACACAAAGACATGAATAGACCACAAAGATTAAAGCAAAAGATTAGTCTTTCTCATTAGTACTAGAAATGCTGTTATCATGGTCATGAGAAACTCAAAAGTTCACATTATGGAAGAAGTAGATATGATTACAAGTTCTATAATTTAATTGTAACAGACAAGGACCCAACAAATAACCGAAAGCAATCAAAAGAAGGCTGGACCTATAACTCAGACTGACAGCAATTTTCATAGCTACTAACAAGATTAACTACTTGAGATAAAATTTGTTCAGTATAATTCATACCCTGTCTTAACTACATTAAGACTTCATTCTGGGAATTGTTATTTGATGTAACTGAGCTTCAGGTTTCCTATATAAAAATAGAGACTGTTTGTACAAGATAGTCACAATAGAGAACTGTTGGTTCTTAGTCAGTGATAGAAATCTAAAAGTGCTGGTTCTAATATCAGGTGATGGAATTGGGAGGAAAGGGAAGACAGGGAGAGGAGAAGCATAAGGAAGCACAGGGCCAACCTTTTATGCCAAGTATCAGGAAAACAAGTTAGAGGTGTTTCTACTATGACATTAATTTTTTAGTCATTATCTTTATATTGTTTTAAAGAAATAGGTTAAATGAAATCAGTTCTTTGGGTCTCTTAAAATATTATTGATTTTTTTTTTTAAAAAAATATGGTTTATAAGGTTGAGTGGCTGTTTTTCAAAACAATCATCCCAAAATATACTACATAACAAAATCAATCAAACATATCCTTTGCATTCTGTTTTGTTTGTCAAGAGTATACACATAGATTTATCTGAGTCATATAAATTATGTATATTCAATAAAAGTGATTGAGGTGCTGACTTTATTATTTGAAAATAATGTTTGTACTCGTATATTGATTTACAGTCATTTTTATATTCAATTATTTTAAAACAATACGTAAGCATTAGAATGTCATAGCCCTACTAAATAAAATTGTAACTTTTTACCACTTTCTTTATGACTATTCAAAAAGAATTGAGGTTTCCTCTTTAATTTCTCTGAGATTTTATTTCCATTAACCATTGCAAAAGTAGTAACTCCCCTGATTTTTTCTGTTCCTTTCTTACAAATGTTTATTATACTGTTACTTATTTATGAAGCTATATTTTGTGTTTGCAATTGCCTTTCTTGTTTTCAAACATTATATAACATTATCATGCAACATGAATCATTCAGTATCTTGCAATTTTAGTAAATAAAATATTTCTGTCATATTGATGCTTGAAATTCCAATTCATTCACTTTTATTTCAGAACAAGGTTCCAGTTCATAAATATCTTATATTTTATTTATCAATGTCATATGGATGTTTATTTAAATGGTTTCCAATTGTTCTCATCACAAACAATTCTGTAATTACATTCTCTGGTGTATCTTTCCAAATATATGCCTACAAGTAATTACTTCACTCTGTACTAATGCACAGCTCATGTCTCTTAAAAGATACTGAGGAAAATAGACAGAACTTTGGCAATTTATTGAGCATGAAGCAGCTCAGATTCTTTGACTAAAGATGTGGATGCTAATTTTTACAGGAGTTTTTTAAAGATCTTCTGCCATATCAGTTCCAGCAGATGAGGCTAATAAAGCTGCTTCTCTTTGTAATCTCAATTTTGTCTATAGACAAAGTTTAAACCAAGGCCTTCAGTAAGCATTCATACATTGGTGGGTTTTCTAAATAAAAAAGTCATCTATGCAAATGACAGGCATCATCTGCATTCTGTTTTACTGTAGCTCAGTAACTTTCATATTCAGAACCATCTTTGAGTTTCTGTGTTTGTGGCCTGCAAATGTGGGTGGTATGCCTGTGTCTGTCTGACTTAAAAACTGAAAAAAAAAAAAAAAAAAAAAAAAAAAACCCTACCGAATCTGATTTCACATTCTCTTCCTTTTACCTTGTCTTTTTTATATTCATTTGTTTTCCTATGCTGAGGCTTCTCAGGCTTTTCAACCAAATGCAAACATGACATGAAGGTTTTCCTGCAGTTTCAAAGCAAAGCTATTCTCCTAAAGGGAGAAAAGGAGGTTAGTTGCTGATTGTCTACTAATAATGAGGCTCAGTATTTACATAAAGGAGGAGGAGGGTATTTGCTGGAGTAGAAGGCCAGGACTGTGGTGCTGTAGATACAAGTGGTTAGAAGTGTGTAGAAAGGAGATCAAAGATTAAAAATGACAACCTTGCTGTAAAGTTGGCTCTGAGTTCAGTACCTTCATCACCTTCAGGGCAAATGGCCACTTATATTTGTAGATTTTAAAATTTTGAAGATGAATGCCACTTCTCTGCCTGACACAGCTAGTATTTTTCTCTAATTATTGATGTTAGATACTTCTTCAATTATGTCAATAGTTATTTATTAGCTACCAAGCTGTAAATAATATGCATGATTTTTGTTTGCAGGGCTGAAGATTGTACTCAAGGCCTTGTGCTTAGGAGAAAAGCACCTTACCACTAAACAATTCCATAAGTAATTTAAGAATAATTTTATATAATGTATATCAGTCAAGGACATGTGGAACTTCAATATGTTTCTCTTTGTACAAATATTTTATTTCTACATATAATATATATTAATATTTATAATATATAATTATTATAAACCATAATAAATACTAATGTAAAATATATTTATTTTAATTTTATTTCTTTAAAAAATGTTATTACATACATGACAACTAGGAAAAAATGATTGCAATTGCATAAAAGTTACAGAAACAAAAATCTGGCACAATTCCAGCAGATTTCAACTATGCAAATGAACATACTGTACAGTTTCAATTCATAAAATAATCACGTGAATAAAAAAATAAAAGTTATTACAAGCTTATCCACTTGTTGTTATACTTTATGTATTTTATTAGTTGTTTTATGTACCTTTTAATTATTTCTACAATAGATGCACCCTTTTTATAGTGATATAATGCATGTTAAAACAAAACAAAATATTGTCATTCACTAAGTTTTTTATAGCAAAAGAGTAAAATAAAAGCAGAAAAAAATCAGACCTGAAGTAATCAATTGCTACAAAGAATAAAAAAATATATAAACTGTAATATGAAACAGAGCAGATAAGTTAGAGAGGTGGGATGCTTTCCATCATTTGTAGTTTCTTTTGTCTTATATTTATAGCTAGAAATGAACATGTTCAATAGTAATTTTAATCCTCTCACTAATCAGTTCAAAAGAGGAGGTTCATGAATCATGGGCCAACAAAAGAGCTAGTTTCTGATAAGTTAACAAATTAATTACATTAATATTAAAATAAATTTTCTCAGTATTTAAGTATTACCTTTAACATTACTACTAAAATAAATTTAGAATAACTTGTGTAAAAGTTTTTTTGGCAAATACGCTACAGTTTCTATTTTCACTACTGAAAGACACTGAAAAATGTAGTCTAAATATAGAGATCACACTGAAGGTAAAGTACTGCCTTTGCAAGAGTGAGGGCTGAGGTTTGTATTCCAGTGTCTATGTAAATGTTGTTGGATATGGTTGCAAGTGGTGGACCCAACAATAGCACTATAGAGACAGAGATCAATAGAGAATAAAAATAACAAGCTAGTTAGTCAGACAGGCCAAAATGTCTATATTTAAGTATTAGGAGACATGCATTTGAATCTATAAGGTAAAAAGCAATTGAAAATAACACTGGATACCAAACTAGAATGTACACACACAGATACCCACCCCCTCACATGAACATGGATTCACACATGTATACACACTATACAAATAATGACCTGATGTGGCAGGAGGGGGAAGGGACCTTGAATAAGGATATACAGGGATAGAAAAAAAATTCAGAGGGAAAGCTGAACACAAAGTAATTTCATGTGTAGCAAACTTATTTGCATTATCACCCTTGAGAATTCATGCTTATGATTTTTATTTTCTTTATAGTTATTGTTAACTTATCAGCATTTTAAATTAATTTTACTGTCTTTCTTGATAAATACAAAATAAATAAATAAAAAAACAAATACATTGTAAGCATGTATTCACAACTGGAATAATAATATAATAAAACAATACTCACAACTTGAGGGGGCAAATAATAATTAAGAAAAACACATATTTAAAAAAGCAACCTCTTCAGTAATGTGATCTAATAGCCATTAGCTATAAGGCAAAACTAGATGTCAACCCCATAAATTGTCTTAAATGTTTGAAAAAGAATAAAGAGATGCAAGAATATTAGCACATTCCTACCCTGTTATATATTATATGTTGAGATTACAGAGGGAGAGATGTCTTACTGAATAGTGTTACCCCATGTTGTCTGAGACAGAGTGGGACTTAGGTAACTTCAGACAGAGAGGATCAAAGGTTCAGCAAAGAGGACGAGGTGAGAAAGTTTTAGCCCCGCCTCCCCCCAGGACCTCATCCCAGAAGCCAGAGCCGCAGTCCCAGATTTGACCTCACAGAAAGGCCTGCCCTGGACCAGGGCTGAAAGAAGCCTTTGCCAACAATCCCAGGCGACACATCACAGATGCCTGAGCACCTCTTTCAAGGCAGGCTGCATCATCACAGATGGAAGAACACACCATGACCACAAGTTGTACTAAGCAGAGTGAAAGTCAGGCAGCTTCAGACAAGGAGGATCCCATGGCCTGACCAGCACAAGTAATTGTGCTGACTCCAGAGCAGACAGGAGGCACACAACCCTGTAGACACAACAAACTAAGATTCCACTAAGACATGACAAAAGTGAACCAAGGAAGCAATATGCAGGCACCAGTGTAAGAATACATATAACATTAAAAAGAACAACAAGAAAACACCAGAAGAAGCTGATGTCTCTACAACACCAAGACCTGAACAGAGCAATGAAGTGGAAACAGAATGAAAGTAATACAAACACCCTTATGAAGCCCTAAAAGAAGATATGAAAGAGTCCCTTAAAGAAATAGAAGGAAAAAAAAAAACAAATAAAAAAAATGGAAGAGATGAACAAATCCTTGAAAGAAAACCAAGAAAGAGAAATCTAACAAATGAAAGAAACATTCCAGAAACTAAAAATTGAAAGATAAACAATAAAGAGGGCACAAAACAAAGGAAAGAATTAAATAGAGAATCTGAAGAAAGGATCTGGAACTACAGATAGAAGCATAAGCAAAATAATCCAAGAGATGGAAGAGAGAATCTCTGGAGTGAAAGACTCAATAGTGGAAATAGATAAATCACTAAAAGAAAACATCAAAACCAAAAAAGTCATAACAGAAAATATGCATGAAATTTGGGACACCCTGAAAAGCCCAAAACTGAGACTAATAGGAATATAAGGAAAAGAATATCAGCTCAAAGGCACAGATAATGTACTCATTAAAAACATAAACATTCCTAACCTAAAGAAAGAAATGCCTATAAAGACACAAGAAGCTTACAGAACACCAAATAGAATAGACCTCCCAAAAGTCTGCTTGCCACTTAAAGAAGGAAATGCCTATAAAGATACAAGAAGCTTACAGAACACCAAATAGAATAGACCACCCAAAAGTCTGCTTGCCATATAATAGTTAAGCCACAAAACATACAGAAGAAAGATAAAATATTAAGAGTTGCAAAGGAAAAGGGCTAACTTACCTATAAAGGCAGAACCATCAGAATAAAACCAGAATATTCAAATGAAACAATTAAAGTGAGAAGATCCTGGTCAGAAGTTATACAGAAAATAAAAGAGCATGGCTGCCAACCCAGACTACTGTACCCAGCAAAACTATTAATCACCATAGTTGGACTAAGCAAAATATTTCACAACAAAGACAAGTTGAAACAATACCTATCCACCAATCCTGCACTACAGAAGGCACTTGAATAAAAATTCCAACCTAACAAACCTAGATACACCCCTGAAACCACAATCGATAATCACACAGAAGAAAAACAGTAAGAAAGGAAATACACACAAACTATCACCAAAAATAACAGGAAGTAACACTCAGTGGTTGTAGAGAGCTGCCTGCTGCTGCACCCTAAAGATGGTGCTGATTTCCAGCCTCCATCCACCCCCCCATGGGTGAGTGCTCTCTTTTGATAAACAACTCCTTATTTGGCTTGAGCCTGGGGCGTGATTTGCTGTTGTGTATGTGGACCTATGAGCTGTGCCCACATGGCTTATTGGGATTGGATGCCCTGAGAGTTTCTAGTCAGTGGGCGGGGTTTCCCGGGGAGGAGAAGGAGAAGACACAGAGAAGAACAAAGAGAGAACAATTGTAAAGGTCCCGAATAAACTGCTCAAAGAAGATCCTGGGTGTTGCGCTTTCCTTGCTG